>BQKN01031576.1:0-16046 GCA_022839385.1 Asparagus kiusianus
GCCGAGACACCCTTGGGGTGTCTCGGTTTTGCCGAGACACCCCTAGGGGTGTCTTGGGTGTTTTTGTGGTCCCCCCCCTTTTTCTTTTGTCTTTTACCTCTTTTGGCTCTTGTGTCATGGTCCCCCCCTCCTTTAATTTGAAATTTCAAAGAGGAACCCCCCCCATCCAAAACCGAACCCTCCCCTTTTATTTTCGGTTTTGATCTTCTTCTTCCCCTTCTCAAGTTCCTCCATTGATTTGCTCTTGAGAACCCATCAATCCCTCACGAAATTTTGGATTTTTGGCGGGTACCCATTTGCCGGAATTGCATCCTCCAACTAGGGTTTCATTCTCTCCCTCCAAAGCTTGGATCTTGGCCCTCAAAACTAGGGTTCTTCTACCTCTCGATTTGGGTAAGATCCTCTCTACAATCTTCTTATTTTGTCGTAAAGATTGCACCTTTATTGTGTATGCACTATACTTCGGGGGGTTTTGTGCAAAAGAAGCAATGGCCGAAACTTTGGGGGTTTATTTGCAAAATTCGTGGGGTTTTTATGCAATGATGGGACTGAAGTTTGTGGGTTGGATCTATGTCCATTTGGTGCAAGAGGATCAACGGGGTGTTTATGCAAGAGGATCACATAATTGTTTGAGGGTTTATTTGCAAAACAGCCCATAAAATTTTAAAGGGGCTTATTTGCAAAAAAAGGCCACGAATTTGGGGATGAAATCCACAAAGTTTAAACCCCAAACCCCTGATCGAATTTTTGGTAAAGGCATGTGGATGCAAAACCAAAAGTTTGTGGAGGGGCTTTTATGCAAAATTGGCTAAGTTCTGCAAAAGGGCTTATTTGCAGAATTTGACCAAAGTTGTAGGATACCGGGGTGTTAGATGATCAAATATGATGACCACGACCCAGATCACGCGTGTCCTTGACCTGAATTTGGCCTTGAGCACGGGGGGGTATTTTGGGTATTTCACCAAAATTCACCGTGAAAACGACGGTTATCGTTTCGCGCACACGAAATTTGTAGGTTTAATTAGACTTTAACAATGAAATCCTATTTATTTATAGGATTTTAGTTTAAGTGCTTAATTTCCCTTTTCAATATTTCGTGTTTGTATATCGTACCTGATGTACTGCTTTTCACTGCAGGTTTGCGATGCCTCCTCGTCACGCCCGGCCTTCCAGGAGTCGCTCTCACTCGCAGCACGGCGAGGAAGAGGCTCCCGCGGCCTCTTTCTTCGGGGGTGAGAATTTGCATTTCTGTATCCCGGATTGACCTCTCGCGGGTCATGAAGGAAGAACCGATACTCCTCCCGCGGGGGTTAAGGTTTCAGACTTGTTTTGCTTAGCCAATTCAAGTCTTCGGGTATATTGGGGCGATCTCTTGTTGCCTCACACCTTATAGGTCGGTGTACATTATCACGTGATTTATGTGATTGTATACCGTCCTCCCGGTGTAGGGCACTCAAAATCGTCTTCACCAATTATCCCGTGAACAATCTCATCTCGCCTTCATGAGATAGATTTTCTGACTCCATGCTCGTGATTTGTTGCAGTCGAGTTTTCCGGTGGTAGCCTTCCTTCTTATGCGACTACCGGTCGCACCCGCGAAATCATCCTAATATCCGACGATGAAGGGGGAGAGGATCCTATTGCTGCAATTGTGTCTGACCACGAATCTGTCTTCCCGGTCTCTGAATCAGTACGGGGCATCCTCAAAAGGGTAGAGAAGGTTGTCCAACAAACGGTCGATGCCATTAGTTCTGGACGGGGAAGACTCTGTGATTTGCCCCTTTTCATAGCGGATAGTCTTGAAGACATTCAGCGTGTGGGTGGCATCCGGCTAGCTAGACGATGTGAGGCAAGGTTGACCTGCTTAGAGGACCTCATACGTCATTTGGAAGAATTGGTAGGCTTCGACTCTTATGATGAGGACATGCCGCTCATGATCGAAGCTCAGATTCAGAGGACGCATGAGCGTAAGGCCCGAATGCGACGCATATCAGAGCAAGAAGTAATTGTTGCGAACTTGTACGAACGGCAACGTCGTCTGCAGAGTAAGATGGATGCTTACAACAACATCGCTGATAGGACAGGGATCAGGACTGTCCAAGGGGAGAGGACTCTAAGAGATTTTGAGCTTGAGAGCACCAGAGTTCAGAATGTTTATAGAGGAGAGTCGGAGATTCTTCACACGTTACGCCGAGAAGGCGTAACTGCCGACACTGCCGCCACTCTTGCTGATGCCCGGCTCCAGAAGGAAGAAGAGGAGAGGGTTCGAGCGGAACACGCCGAGAAACTTGCCGCTGTTAAGGCTAAACTTGCTTCCTTCAGTTTGTTAGATCTGATTTGAGACATTTTCTTGTATCTCTATTTGGTTTGATCTGGTTATGTTCCTCTGTTGATTGTGAACCTGACGGTCGCATTACTTGTAGGATTTCTTTTGGCCAACCCACAGCCCCCAACAGGTTTGATATGCCGATGTGCCAAGAGAATTGCTCTTACTTCTTTCTTGATGTTTCTTTACAGGATTTTTGGCACACCCCCAGCCCTCAGTGGGCTTGATATGCCGTGGTGTCTTCTTTAATCGGTAAAAGACCAAACCGACTATACGTGTTAGGTATAGATTTTGGGATTATTAGCAAACCCCCAGCCTTCAACGGGTTTGACGTGCCTTTACCGATTACCGTTTGAATCGGGCTAGCATGCGAATTGTCTAAATCCATTTCGCATGTAACGTTGTGCTAAGAAAATTGCTCCCCTTAGACTTAATGCCATGGGAGAGGAAGAATTTTATATTCTATCTCCCAGCGCTGAAGAGGAAGAATTTTATATTCTATCTGCAGCTGAAAAAAAAGAGTTCCAACGACCCTACCTTTTATAGGATTGGTCATTTGGATCTGAAGAGGAAGAATTTTATATTCTATCTTCAGCAGAAAAGGAGACTCGGGGTGGGATCTCCACCCCCAGAATCCGAAGGATGAAACTAGAAGTGGGATCTCCACTCCGAGAATCGGAAAGTTCAAACGACCGTACCTTCAATCGGCTTGGACCTTTGAATCTGAAGAGGAAGAATTTTATATTCTATCTTCAGCAGGAAAGGAAACTCGAGGTGGGATCTCCACCCCCAGTATCGAAAAGATTCAAATGACCGTACCTTCAGTCGGTTTGGTCATTTGGATCCGAAGAAGCCCGATTTCTACCCTAACTTTCATAGGTTTGGTGGAAAAAGGAGCAAAAGCAACTTTTCGTTTATCGAAAAGGGGTGGCTCGGTCTCAGTCTTGGCTAGGGTAAGCTTGACTAAGGGAGAGTGATGGAACAACCCTAACTTTTATAGGTTTGGTTGTCCGGATTGAAAGTGGACCTCTCGTTCATGGGAGGAATCGAGAGGGGATTTTGGTTGTGGTCCTAACTGTAGTAAGGTTTGACCAAGTGGGAAGTTTGAGAACGATCATAACCGAAAGAAGGTTTGATCGCCCGATTTGTGGACCTCTTGTTTATTGAAGGAATCGAGAGGGGAATTTGGCTTTGGCCCTAACTGTAGTAAGGTTTGACCAAGTGGGAATTGTGTGGTGAAGACTATGAGTCGTCAAACACCACTGAAAGTTTTGTGAGGGAAGGTTAATCCATCGAATGATTAGATCTCATCCCAGCAAAAGAGTGCTTGTTGGAGTTAGATTCTGACAAACAAGAATATTCGGAATTCGAACATTGATTTCTTGTTCATCAGCGACCGGGTTATCCCTAAGAATACCCCGATGTGGTATTCTTCCGGGAACTTCCCGGTACCTCATTTCTTCTGAGGATACTAAGGATAGTATCTCTTCAGGAATTTGCTATTTATTGGCATCATAAGCCGGTCACCATCTTTGGTGACTAAGCGATATGCGCCGTTCGAGCAAACTGTTTTTACTACGAACGGTCTTTCCCATTTGGGTTCAAACTCATTGAAAATCATCAGGAGATTAATTAGTATCGGGTTATCCTTAAGAATATATAATATTCTCCAAGAACTTCCCGTTAGATACAAAGGAAACAGTTTAAACTCATATACCCGTTGGAGTTTCAAAAGAAGCAGTTTATACTCGTATACTTTTCGGAGTGTGGCGATCGTTCTCATTCGGTTTGTTCTGCGATTGAGATGCCGGCTTCAACTAAGGCCTGTATCGTATTCTTGAGAGCGATACAAGCCTCGGTGGGATGAAGGACCCTCCTGTGGTACTCACAATATCTCGGGTTTGAAATCTGGTTAGCTTCCTCCTGATTTTTGATAGGTGGGAGCCTGATTTTGTCATTTTCCAGAAGATATTCAAGGATGTCTGGAACATCATCGTCCTTGAAGGAGTATCGTTGTATCTGAAGCGACCGTTGTGGTAATCGCTCCCGTAGTAGTCGCCGCCATGATTGATTAAAATCAACCAACCTGGGCCTGAACTCCGGTTGACTTCCCTCAGCTTTCTTTCTTTTGGGATAACGCCTGACGGGGGAGGTGACAGGTTCGACCTCCCTCTGGTTCTCTTCACTTCTCGCCAAATGATGTTGAGAAGAAGGAATTGAGCCACCCCCAGCATCATCGAAAGGCGAGGTCATACCACCCCCAGTGTTACCGAGGGGTGAATCAGTCTTGATGACCATATCCAGATTCGGACCGTTGTCACTCGTCCTATTTGGAATAGGCGTGACTGGTGTAGCGCAACAGCTAGACCCTGCCTGATAATCAGGTTTAGGGGTTTTACCCCTTTCAGCTTGCAACTCTCTTATCTGTCGCATAGCCCATTCTATCTTACCCTCAAATTCTTCTTTCTGCTTGATTAACGCTTCTTGAACAATTTGGGTGAGTTGGTCAGGAGTGATTGTGAACGCCTCTCTAGTGCTTTTAGAAAGACGTGATAACTCTTGTAGAGTTATTTTCACCGGGATGTTAGCCAACTGGGTCATAACATCGAAGTGGTATGAAGTATCTGAATTTCCCGGTTTATCTCTTCCAATCGGCCGATTGAAATGAGACTGCCTCAGGTTCCGGGTTTCTTGATGTAAAGGCTCTTTCCCTTTTTCCTTTTGTTGGACTTTCTCCATCGCTACAGGTGCTGGGGAAGTTATTGCAATTCCCAGTTCTGCCAATGTTTTGGAAGGAGCGGTTTTGGTTCCTAATTGCTCAGAAACATCCGGGTACTTGTGGTGATACTCATTCCCATTTCGAGTTGCTAAGGCTCCCTGTTCATCTCCGGAAAGCGGGAATGTTGGAATTCTGTCGTCGTCTTCTCCCGGAATAGCAGAAGCACCGTAACAGGATTTGCCTTTTGATTTCTTTTTGGATGAGGTCCCACTCCATTGTTCATCTGTGATCAAGTCTGGATGAACCCACAGAATCTCGCCGTTTGAGGCCGTGTATGGCATGAGCCCTTTCTGGCGCTGCTTGTGAGGATCATCATTCACCGTCTTTACTGACGCATTTGCTACTGATTCATGTTGGAACCAGCTCGAGGGAACAGACCCGAAGCTAATGGACACCGCGTTTGCACCCACCTTCTTCTCCTTGGGTTGCTTCATAGTGATGATCCCTACATCAATAAGGGCTTGAATTTTATCTTTGAGGGCGTAGCATACCTTGGTGGGGTGGTGCACCGCTCGGTGAAATGCGCAGTACTTTGGATCATTGACCCTCTTGGCATCTTCTTGATCCTGGATCGGAGGCAACTTGATCTTGTTGTTCTCGACGAGGTATTTGAAGATACCGGGAATTTCGTCTTCCCTGAATGAGTAGACCTTCGGGAACCTCGGCTCCCCGACCTTTTGCTTCTGGGGCTGTTGTTGTGGCTGTGCTTGCACCTCGAACACTTGGTTTGCGTCCACGATGTTTGCTTGTGCTTTTCCTTTGCCCTTTGGGACAAAATTTTGCTGTGGTACGTTGTTGGTTATTTTCCCTCTCTCCGCCTTCTTCCTCTTGAGGAATCGCTCAGCTCGCTCTCCCTGCACCTTCAGATCCTTCCAAGTCTTTGGCGGCGCCATTCCCATGGCTTCGAGGATGTCCAACGTCAGGTTGTTGTGGCAAGTCTCGAGAATAAAATCTTCGCTGACTGGATCCCTGCAATTCATGGCTTTGTTTCGGAACCTCTTTACGAAGGTTTCGACCGTCTCACCATTCTTCTGCTTTTCGTCGAATAGTGTGCTGATCGAAATCTCGGTGTCGTCATTAAAGAAATTTGTTAGGAACATATCCTCCATGTCATCCCAACCGTTGATGCTCCCGGGCTTGAGACGGCGATACCAATCGAAGGCAGCTCCGCGAAGAGTGCCGACGAATGACCGCACCATGAGGGGCTCATTTCCAGAAATGATTCCTAAATGAGACTTGAAATAGATTAAGTGTTGGGTAGGGGAACCCTTCCCATCAAACAGCGTAAAGTTAATCAAGTTAAACTTTGCCGGATATGGGATCGATTCCCACTCCCTTGGGTAGGGACAGGGTATACCGGATCTCTTTACCTCTTGAGCGTTCATCAATGCATTGATTTTGCTCTCCAGATCTTTCATCTTCCTGTCTTCACTCGTTTTCGCCTTCGAGTGATCTTGGGGAGAAGTGACGTGGTCCTCTTTCGCATTATCTTCCGCGGGACCACCCCCATTGTCGGTGTTGATAGGAGGGATATTGATATTATCCGCTTCCCGTTCATTCTCTTCTGGATTCGGAGTATTGCGACGATCGGGCTCTCCTTGGTGGACTGTCAGTGCCGCGATTTGCTGATCATGCATCTCCCTCATTCGTTGCATGGCCATCTCCATCTCGAATTTGAAGCTATCCTTTTGCTTGGCCAGGGCTTCTTCAAGTATTTTGGATACCTGTTCAGCACTGATCATGAGTGATTCATAATGTTGGCCTTCGCTGGATACGGTATTGTCGGATGCGACTGCCGAGCCAGCATCGGATTCTTCATCTTCCGAAGGTGATCTTGTTCTAACCCTGCTGTACGTCCCTTGTAGACGAGCCAGACGTCGGGATGCCTCCAAAATGGACTCGAGATCATTTCGTGCCGGCGTCCCTTTGCTAGTCATATTGGCGGTGAATCCATCTTTGATCACCGTTCTTCTACGTCGGAAGCGCCTTTGCCTTGGTCCCGAAATTCTCTCGAACACCGAGACTCTTCTTGGGCTTTGAGCACAGCAGCATTCTATAGCACCGCCTTGATTATGTTGGCGCACGGGCAGCGAGACTCCATGTCCTGCACATATTTCTTTCGGGGCTTTTCCATACCCCCAGCTCTGTAGTACAACTCATCAGCTTTGTAGCTGGAGCAACCTACAGAGTGTTGGTATGTGTTCCCCGACATAATACTCTCATCCTCAGATGAGTGTGCCTCCCTTCGGGAATGCAACACTTGGTTATTTTTTTCAAAAGTGGCCCGTTCAAATTTACGCTTTTGTGAGCGTAGAAAGTGAACGGGCTCTTGTATTTCGACTCGCAAACCAGTGCGGTCGGTGATAGGGGATTTCCCTTTGTCAATTTTCTTGGGGAGACTGGTTTGACCCCCAGCTGGATTTACAACTTGGGGACCCTTCAATGGCCCCAGTCTTTCCTTAATAGGTATTCTTCCTCGATTCTCTGGTAGAGGACCGAGGCGACCTTTCAAGGAAACTTTGGACGTTGAAGGGTCCCTGTTTTTACCTGGCTCCGTTGAAGGCGCCGGAATAGGAGGAACCACCTCTGATTTCGATGAACTTTGGGTGATGACTCCACCCATCTTGGTTGAAGGTGCTGGTTTTGGCAAAACTCGGGCAGCAACTCCACCCTCTTGTGTTTGGGGCGCTGGTTTTGGCTTTGGCAACCACACCCATTTGCTTGTAGACGGCTTTTTGGCCCCCTCTTCTTTCTGTATTCCCTCCGCCTTTTGTAGAAGGAGTCGAGCATGCGCGAGCAAGGCTCGACGCTTCTTGATCCGCTCCTCGAGAGTGGAGCGATTCCTCTTCACACGAACCCATTCGTTCGTTTCTGTTTTGGAGGGGAGGTGGGTTGTTTGCCGTTGTTCTTGCCGCTGCCTCGACTTCAAGTCTTCTGCATAGCGCACTCCATCTTTTGACTCCCTGGCCTTGGCGAATTGTTGAGCGAGGCGTTGGCGCCGTCTTTGGAGGGCCCTCTTTGACGGGGCTGGAGTTGCATCTTCAATCTCCTTTACGGCGGGAGGGAGAGCCGGAGTTGCGACACCGACCACGCTGAACGTTGCGGGGACGTTGCGTGGTGCGGGTGTAGCAACGGCGACGGGATCTTGGATTTTGGAGCTGGAGATCCCGTGAGCCCTTCTGGGAGGTGGAGTCTTTCCACGCCTATTGGGAGAGGCGGATCTGGAGGAGGAGGAAGAGAGGTACTCTTCAAAGTTCTGCTGGTCGAACTCGTATTCGACCTCTTCATTCACCCGGATCTTGAAGGCCGGTTGCGTCACTCCGATCTCGGCAGCGAGGTCGGCGGCTCCCACTGTGGTCGCCAGCTTGTTTTCATCGAAAGTTGCTGTTTTCATTGATTTGAAATCTGTTACAGAATGAAAACAAAGATTACAACCCTCTCAAAAATAAACGCAAGTCCCGTTTATCAGTGCTTGCTTGCGTGGGTCTTTGGCCTGTGACGGGGATGTTGATATCCGTGGATCGCCGGTCGATCAAGATCCTTTCCAGAAGAATCTGGCAGAGTTTCGTCTATCCTCGAAGGGATATGGAAACCGACAGCTCCTACCTCGGATGATCGAGATATTCGCTCTTCTTAGTATCACCGCTAAGGGGTCAACACTAAGGGAAAAGAGAAGGGATGAATGAAGAAGGAGACTCCTTGATCCGGCAGGGCTTCGCCGCTCCCTTGAAAACTCCGACTCCTCGCTCCAGCAGGGCTTCGCCGCTCTCTCCAAAAAAAAACTCTAAGGCAAGAGCAATTTCAAGCCAAGAGTATTCTAAAATCAGGGCCAAGAGAATGGAGACCCAAGGGGTCTATTTATAGGCACAAGAGGAGGCCTAGGGGCTGCCCAAAAAGCGTTTCGCCGTAAAAGCATTTCTTCGTAAAAGCGTTTCGTCATAAAAGCATTTCGTCGTAAAAGCGTTTCGCCGTGTAACAACCTTGGAGACGCCCCTAAAAAGCATTTCGCCGTAAAACCGCCTCAAGACACCCTCTCAAAAAGCGTCTCGGCGTAAAAGGAACTTGAGACACCCCTTGGGGTGTCTCGGCCTGGCCGAGACACCCCTGGGGTGTCTTGGTTTTGCCAAGACACCCCTCGGGTGTTTCGTCCTAGCCGGGACACCACCGGGTGTTTCGGTTCAGTCCGAGATTGTTCTGCCGTTGTCCCGCCGTTGACTTTTCGTCCGAACTCGGATTTGAGTGATTTCAGATGCGTTGGAATTCTGACGGCGAGCTTTGTAGATCCTGAGGGTTGGATTATCAGTGGGGCGAATGGTACACGAAGGGCGTTGCTCCTTTTGTAGCTGTTGCGGGGTTACCGATCAGTCTGTATCCCTGTTATTCTGAAATGCTGTCGGCTCACATAACTCGTCGGTTAGCTTCAGGCGCTCACCAATGTCAATTGAATTCTTATGAACCAGGTAGTAACATTCAATCGTCGCCCGTTAACACTGAGCTGTGTGTGGGGACCTATCGGCAATTTTTGATGCCTACAGTAACCTCTTCTGTAGAGCGTTGTAAAGACCATTGTTGAGTGATCTTCACCTTGGCTGCTCAAAAATATGAGAGTTGTCAGATTGTAACTCTCGATGTTGATTGTGAAGGCTGTTGATTAGAGCTCTCATCGGTTGTCGTGAAGGTCGTCAGATTGTAACCTTCAGCATCTACGTGAAAGTCTTCAAATTATAGCCTTCTGGAAGTCATCAGATTGTAACTTCTATTATCGGTGTTTGATAGGGGATAAGCTATCTATTGTGATTTTTAGACAGCCTACAATATGCTGTCCAGTTCCTGCGCTTTTGCTTAAGCTATCAATTTCTAGTTTCAAAAGAAAATGTGAAAACGTGAGATGGGAGGACTTTTTTTTGTTGGTATATATTTGATTCATCAAATCCTTGAAATAGCATTAGATCATCTGATCTTTTAAGTTGTTTCAAGTTAATCCCTTCAACCGGTGCTACCAGAAGTAAATGTAAGAATTAGGTGATCTAATAGCGATTTCAATTATTTAAATGACCAAATGCCAAATATTAAAACTATAAAGGAATTATATCTCGTAACAGGTAATTGCCTAGAAACTAGAAAATATCTTTCAATAGCATTCTGGTCCTCCATATCAAATTTGACACAAAATGAATACTGTTTACCCCTTATAAAATGAAGAGCTGTTTTATGTCCATGATGAACTAATATAGGATTTTTAAAAGAATTTACCTCAAATGATCTCTTCTCTTTTGAACTTGATCTAGAATCACCAACTGTTTCCATCACTCAAAGAGAAGTGATTAACTAGTAATAAATGAAAAGAATGATCAAGTTAAAACCCACAAAAACTGAAACTGGCATTCTTTGTATAATGAAGTGTATTATTATACATACAAGTATATTTATGCCGTGCACGTGTCTTCGAGATCCCCAGTCTTAGCAGCACTCCAATGCAAGCCGAAACGCAGTTCCCAACCCAAGCACAATGAGAACACCTACATTCCAAGAGTTTTCATCGATGAAATCAAGTTTGTTATAAAGTTTATTTCAAACAGCCTAGGAATCATGCAATAACACGGTGCTCAATGCCAAAAAAGGAGAGGCACAATGAATCTCAATTTTCACTTGCTTAGTTTCCATTTATGTTTAGCCTACAAAAAAGGAGAGGCACTATTAAATTTTACCGAATTAGTATAATAATAATAATAATGTCAGATAGGTATTTTAGTGTTCATAAGTTGTTATCTTCCAAAATTAAAACATGGGTTTTGATCAGAATCATCCAATAAAGTTCAGTGCATGTTTCATCGAAAATTTTTAGGGTCAGACCTGAATCATCCAATGAATGGGCATAAAACTAGCTAAGAAAAATCCATACAGGAAGACAATGAAGCATGAGTTAGTTTGAATGGGAAAATGACCAAATGCATAGTTCAAAAATAAGCAACACATCCAATTCTAATCTTGACACAAGTACAAAGTATTGAAGACAAAAGGAGTATCCTCCATCTAATCCCAATCTGATTCATCTTGATTTCCACTTTCTGTTTCATCTTGATCTCCACCTTCTGATTCTTCTTCATTTTCATCTTCTAGCTCCTCCATGTTTGGCGGAATGTCAACAATGGATCTTGGCAAACCATCTCTACACCAACCAATATTAACTGCATCATCATCATCATCAATACTTGCAATCGAATCCATTCCGTTGTCATCACTCTCGGCCCAATATTGATCGCTATGAGTGACACCGAGATCTTCAAACACATTGCTTGGAATCTTCAAAACATAATGCCAATTCTTATTAACCTCTTCAACAGGGTCTTTCACATAAAAAACTTGATGCACTTGGCATGCCATCACAAAAGGATCATTTATATGACATTTGTTGTTAAAATTTACACGAGTAAGCCCATATTCATCCGTGTCATGCTGAAACCAATCACACTTAAACAAAACAACACTAAAATTGCCCCAGTAGTCTAGTTTAATGATATCTTGTATGACTCCATAGAATGCCACTTTAGCAGTTATAGGATTATGGTCTCTAGAGCTTGCATAACTATCCACTTCACTTAACAAAGAAACACCACTATTTTGAGTTTTGCATGTATCATCGCGTGCTTTGATGTAGAAAGTATAGCCATTAATATAATATCCTTTATATCTCTTGGCGATATTATTAGGACCCATCGAAAAAAACTTCATGTATTTGGGTATTGATTGAGATTCAGCCACGGTATCTTTAAACCATATAAGAAAATCCTTACTATGCCTTTGAGCTTCCACCCATTTTCTTCTTCTACCTCGTTTTCCGGTTGATTCTCAATCAAGAGTTTGTGCTCTCTGCATTAATAAGAAACAAACATAATATGTTATATAGTGAAATTTAAAGAATACCAAAAATAATATATAAAGATTTAATAAAAAAAAGTATACCTAATATACTCCCCAACTTTCCTATTACCGCAATTGAATAAAGCATATCTATGTGCATTAACCCAATCTACATCATCTAATGCAAATGCTTTGCCTTTCCTTTTCCTCTTTCCGCCCACGGGATGACCTATCTTTGGAAAAATAGGTGATGGTTCATCATCATCAATGACTTCATCATACTTTCTTGTATATCTATTAAATCTTGTCTTCACACCATCATGTAGATATAACGAGCAAAAAGTTAGCGACTCTTCAGCCAAATACCCCTCCGCTATGGAACCTTCAGGAGCACTTCTATTGCGAACATATGACTTTAATCTACAAAGATATCTCTCTACTGGATACATCCAACAGTAGTTAACTGGCCCACAATCCAAAATTTGTTGAACTAAATGAATCGGCAAATGCACCATAATATCACAAAAGCTAGGTAAAAATATTTTCTCCAGTTGACAAAGTATCTCCACAATTTCTGACTGCAATTTATAAAGATCATTTAAATTATGAACTTTGCTACATAAGCCCTTGAAGAAAGCCCCTAATCTGATTAATGGAATAGAAACACGTCTAGGCATAGTTCTTCTCAGAGCAACTGAAAGCAAATACTGCATGAGAAAATGAGCTTCGTGTGTCTTATACCCTGATATTTTTTTCCCATTAACGTTGACACACCTCGAGATATTTGATGCACAACCATGCAGTATTTTAGCATTTTTTAACACACCACAAAATATCTTTTTCTCCTCCATCGTCATCGAAAAGCATGCTTTTAGCGAATGTAAAATGCCGACCATCAGCTGACTTGGTTGGGTGTAGATCTCTTCTTATGCCCATATGCTGCAAATCAAAACGAGCTCTGACATGATCCTTCGTCTTTTCAGGAATATCTAATAATGTTCCAATTATATTATCACACACATTCTTCTCTATGTGCATTAAATCTAGCAAGTGCCGACATGTATTCTGCTCCCAATAAGGCAAATAAAAAAATATTGACCTTTTTTCCATGGACAGCCCTTTTCTATTTTTTTCTTCTGTTTCTTCCCAAAGTCAGTAACAAAGCCACGCAATTCCTCCATAATCTCTATCCCAGATAATGATTCAGGTTCTTTTCCTAACTCAACATGGCCATTAAAGTTTCTTCTATTTAACCGCCATGGATGATTATCACTCAAAAATCGACGATGACCCATGTAACATATTTTCCTACTGTATTTTAAATATTGTGAACAAGTGCCATAGTTGCAGCAAGGACAAGCCAACTTCCCTTTAGTACTCCATCCGGACAACATTGCAAATGCTGGAAAGTCGCTTATAGTCCAAAGTAAAGCCGCACGAACATAAAATGGTTGTTTACTTGAAGCATCATAAGTAAGCAACCCGACTTCCCATAACTCTTTCAAGTCATCAATCAACGGTTGCAAGTAAACATCAATATTATTCCCAGGGGACTGAGGCCCTAGAATAAGCAAAGACAACATGAAATATTCTGGCTTTAGAGACATCCAGGGTGGTAAATTATAATTTATCAAGATCACCGGCCATGTGCTATGCGAAATGCTCATAGTCCGAAATGGATTAAACCCGTCACTAGCCAAGCCCAGCCTCACATTACGAGGGTCTAGTGCAAAATCAGGATGATTGGAATCAAAATCCTTCCATGCTTTGCCATCTGCTGGGTGCCTTAGATTCCCATCCTGGAGACGCTCTTTTGCATGCCAGCTCATGGATTCAGCAGTCTGAGAACACATGAATAGTCTTTGAACTCTAGGTTTTAAAGGAAAATACCTTAAAACCTTGGCTGGAACACCCTGCTTATTTGCCTTCCATCTACTTTCACCACATTTACTGCAAGCAACTTTTTTCTCCATCTTCTCCACGGTAAAGCATGCAATCATTAGGCCAAGCATGTATCTTCTTATAATCAAGGCCCAAATCCTTCATAATTCTTTTGGCCTCATAATAAGACTTTGGTAGATTTATTTCAGGAATTGCCTCTCTCCATATAGCTAGATAATCATCAAATGCCTCGTTGCTTAGGCCATGGATGCACTTGTGAAGATACAACCGGATGATAAAAGAGAGTTTAGAAAAAGTTTTACATCCCGGAAACAACTCCTGCTTACCTTCATCAACTAACTTATAAAACTTCTTTGCCTCCTCAGTTAACCTTTCTTCATGGTCACTTAGGCCATCTTCTTGGTTCACTGGAGACTCTTCTGCTACATCTCTAAATACATCATGCAATAACCCATCCAGATTGTCTTGAGCATCATCAGCAACCTCATCAGCTTATTCATTATCGTCATCAACATCCATCCTTGATGACACACCCTCTCCATGAAAGAACCAATCATAATAATTCTCTACAAATCCTTTGACAATAAGGTGATCATAAACAACATCATGACTATACCAAAAACGATTACAACAAATGCGACAAGGGCAACATATTTCATCCCCTACTGCTCCATTAGCAAATGCTCTCTCAAAAAAGTCATTGACATTATTAATGAACTCCACACTCACTCTTGGAGCGATATACATCCAATCTCTGTTTTTCGCCATTTATTGTATGGTCTGGAAAAAGAAAAAATTGATTAACACTATTAATAACTACATATAAATATTGTGATTAATGAAATGTAAAAATCAATCCTCTTGTTGCCATTAATAACAATATATTCAATCAACATTATTCTGATTAACACTATTAACACGATTATCAGCGCGAACATGTAGAATTCAATAAGAAGATCTTGTTTAATAACTACATATAAATAGTGTTAATTGAATAAGAACTCAGATCTTGTTTAACACTACATATAAATAGTGTTAATTGAACCAAAACGATTATCATAAACAAGATTCACTTTCAAGACGTCGCAACATGTCAATTGAAAACTAAAACAACAATCTTTCGCATATCAGCGCGGTATATTACAGCGTGGAAGACAGACACGCAAAAAATTGTATATCAAGAAGGTCGTATAAACTTAACAACGAGGAAACACAAAAGCTGTTACGCCTACTAAATTTGATAAAAATGCATGTATGGCTTTTAAAGATTAACTTCAACACTACTAAATTTGATAAGTAAAGAACACGTAACTACGTAAAGTCGCATTTACCAAAATATTTCAGCTTAAAGTATAGTAGATAACCCGATAAAGGGTTGACACATGAACGCTATAGTTAAAAAGAGAGCAAAATCAACAACAATGAACAAGCGAAATTAAAAGGTACCCTAAGTCTCTCTATCAAAAGGGCCACGATTGATAAGCACAAGACATTCACAATCAAACAACACAAAACAAATTGGTACCGATTCAAGGTGAAATAGCAGACCATTTTTTTTAACAGCTGAAGAGATAAACGTAAAATCTTTGTTTCGCAAACTCTTTTTACTCATTTCGAAATCATTAAAATTCAAGACAGACCCAAGTACGTAAGCTTCAATCGAAGGTACTGCAAGGAACTATGACACGTGATCAAAACCCCCAGCTAAAAACACATTATCTAAACAGAAAATGAAACTAAATTAGGGGGAAATCAGAGATCGACGATGACCTATATCGGAGATGAGATCGGAGACGAGACCAGCAGCTTGACGAAGAGATTAGTTACGAGATCGATGACGAAATCAGAGCTGAGATCGGAGACGATGAGATCGAAAAACAGCGAAGAGATTAGCGACGAGTTAAGCGATGAGATCGACGAATTTCGGCCATAGCGATCTCTCAGAGCGAACGAAGAGGGAGATTTTAGAAAGGGGTAAAGAGTTGAGTGAGAGAGAAAGAGGGATATTTGGTAAAGCGGTGAGAAAAAAATAAGATTTCGTTTCAGTGTAAAGCCCAAGCCAACTTATAAAATCGGCCCAAATCAAAATTATTGGGCCTAGCGAAGCGGTTTTTGTAAACCGTTGTCAAAGCGTTGTAAAACCGCCCCCATAGATACCTAGCGCAACGGTCATAAGCG
>BQKN01031632.1:0-10848 GCA_022839385.1 Asparagus kiusianus
TAAAAGTTTGGTTGGGTAGAAATTGTGGTCAGTAATAAATTATGAAAAATGTCTCACGTCCCCGAAAATGGGATGGGATAGATAGAGAGTGACAGGTGAGATGTCCCCCCTTAATTGCATAATGAGCTGGCCATGATCAGCTCATTATGCAATTAAAGAGGACACTTCACTTGTCCCCCTTATCTGTCCTATTTTTTGGTCCCCGTAGAAGCATCCATCAATTATATCCACACACTATTTCATTAATATTTACCTCTTCTAAAATGCTAAATATCATAAACCCCCTTTAACTTCGACTGATTGTCAGAAATCCCCCCTCAGCTTTCAAAATATTAGAAAACCCCCCTTATGTATAGTGCTTATCAGAAACTCCCTTTTAACTTTGAGATTTTATTAGAAAACCAGTATCAACGTTAAAGGGAGTTTTATGATAAAATCTAAAAGTTAAAGAGGGGCTTTGTAATTATCCCTATACTTAAAGAGGGTTTTTCTAATATCTTGAAAGTCTAGGGCAGTTTTCTGATAATTGTCCTAAGTTAAGGGACGTTTTCTGATATTTACCCCCTCTGAAAGCCACAAGCCATACTACTACCAAGATTTCACGTGACGATAAATTATCCTTTCATCTTGGATTTAACTGAAAAAAGACTAAATCATCTCAGACTAGTTAGGTCATCTCAGACTTGCGAAAACTAGAATTAATCCTGATCTGGTTATTGTTCCACTTAACTAGTTAGGTTATCTTAAGTTGCTATAGGGGCCCCACACCTACATCTCAGACGATGTATGTGCTAATAAAAAGTTCAGAGGATATACACAGCTACACACCCTAGCACAGAATACGTGTGTGTATGTATACGCAGTTCATTCCAAATACTAATTTTGATTTAAGCTCAAAAATTTTACGACTAAGGGGGTAGTAATTACACTGGCACGGAGGAGGGAAACTGCATTGCCGTGATCCTGTCCCTTGGCAATATGAGCCATCTCCTGCATCGGACCACCATTCGACAGAATATCCCACTCGCTGCGCAGCCTCTCGTCGCGAAGGAAGTCGAAGATGCGCTGAGGGCTCAGCGGCAACCACACTGATGTGGCAGCGCTCAGCACCACGCCCGGTGGCTCACCCGGGTCGTCGAGGCTCTGGCGGGTCATTACACGGACGTCCTCCCCAATGTTGCCAGCGGAATTCAGCCGGCTCCATTTGTGTGCGGATGATGCGCAGACTCCAGCGCAGAAGTTGTCGGTCATCCGTTTTGCTAGTTTCAGCATGCTTCTTCGCCCAGCAGCGGTTATTGCTGTGTAGATTAGTGTTCATGTAGTCAATATGATGGAATAAACTTCGATTCCAGCTAAAAAGAATAATGTGATCACGTTTTCTGTAAACTCAACATATTTCATAGTACAAAGATCTTCTGTGAAAATAGTCTAAATTGCACAACCTGAACTTAATAGTCTGCCCAACTTGATCTGACGACACTTCTAGAATATTATGCATCAAATATTCTAAAAGCTGTTATATTGATTCTATAAGTTATAATTTAGAAGAAAAAAAATATAAAAGAATACCTTAATTTGTTAAACTAAACAAAGAACCCGTCTATACAAAATCATATTTCTCATTGAGTATTTTCTTTAAATTTTGATCATTTAAATAGGAATTATATTGAAACATAGAAAAGATGCTACAATTGTTGACCATTCTTGCGTAAAAAATTTCCTTTAAAATACATATGTGTGAAAATATCAAAGTGAGTTTTTTGTTTAATAAATGACATTAAAGAGGATTTTATTTTCAATTTTTCCAATAATAACTAATTATCTGCCGCTAAGCAATGCATATCAACCAATCTTTTAACACTCATTAATAAACATAATAAGAGTTTGACTAATGAAAATTTTAGATGCAAAAAACTTTTACCTTCTCAGATGAGGATTAAAATCCTAGATATATGTACTTGGTACTAAAAGGGACATGAATGAACAAAAACTATGGGAAATCTACTTATTAATGTGATTACAAGTGTTTAAATGAATGATAAAATACTATGGAAATCCTAGTGACCAACGTGAAAACAAGTGACTAAAATGAATGAAAAAAATACTTTTAACAATCCTAGCTATAACAATCCTAGCTATCAATGTGATCACAAGTGACTAAAATGAAATGAAGAAATAGTTTGGAAATCCTAGTTACCAATGCGATCACAAGCGACTACATGCATGAATGAAAAAATACTATGGAAATGATGCTTACCGGTGTGATCACGAGTGACGACCGTGGAGGACATGAGAATGGCGAGGCACTCGCACTGGCGTTGGAGTGTTGCAATCCATCGCTGTGCTCCTAGCCCCATCCCCGACCGCAGCAGAGAGCGGTACAACTGATGCACAACCTTCTCATCATACTCCGCATGCTCTACCCATGTAACCTGCAAATATTTACACCATATCGATTTTTTAGTACTAGTAGTCTGAACTTTGAACTAAAGGGTTAAATTTTTATTTCAGGAGTGGCAAGTGAAAAATAAAACAAATAATTTCAAGTTAAAATTATAAAAGATACCGTCATTATCTACCACAACACTCATATAACCACAGCTATATTCTTCTTTTATTCTGAAAACTAAAAAAGTAACATTTTTTGTTAATAGGGGGTACTAATTTGAGAACACATACCAAATTACAAGACATGTTGCATTTTTCCACATCAAACACAGGGAAACTGTAACAAAATACATTTTTTTAGAACACTCCATCCCAGATGGTGAGAGAAGTTAACAATATTAATATATTATTATTTGGCAAAGCAATGTCATTGGTCTAAGTCACCTATCCACATAATTATTTGGTATTTCCATGCATTTTATCCATATTCCTACTCTTTAAGTCTGTTTTTTGGGACAAGATTTTGACATGAAATCAAAGGGATAGATAACACGAATAGCTTCATGATCTTTTTCTGAAAAATAAGACTACCCCACTTCTGTGAAAGACAAGCTCAGTATTGTCCTAATCAATCGGTAGCTGTTCATAAAACCAATATTTGGCTTTGCCTCGGTTCCTCTTTTTCTTCTTCTCCTGGGCCCAGTACAGAAGACAACAGCATGGATTATATATGAGAACACGCCACCACAACCAAACAAAAAGTACCCAAATCAAGATATCAAGAAAAGAGTGCAGAGCTTTGACTCTCAAGACACCCATGAGAGAAGAGTACTGTGACTCTGAGAGAGAGATTTCAGGAGATTTGTGACTTCATGTGAGCTAATGAGGAAACACTTGGGGGTGAAGATATCATAAACTATACTTTAGAGAAGAATCAATCTCCTCAATAGAAGCATGATGACGGGAATAGAAGCAAGACATCAGTGTATTAATTATGTAAAGTGTATTTATTAGTTTAATGAGGAGCATTAAACTAATAGTAATATTTGCTAAAAACCAAGGCAACAAATCTGGGAGTCTCAAGACTTGAATGAATAAACAATGTGGAAACCAACGAGGCAGATTACTAGGCTGGAGAAGGTGATGGTTGAACCAACCTTTGATATTATTAATCTAATCTTGGATTTGCTCTCCCAATGAGAGTAGAAGCATCTAATCCCATTTTCAATATACCATACTAAACTAAACTTAGGGAATTGTAATCTCACTCCCCAAGCTTAGAGCATTGACTTGTACACATATAGTACTAGCAAATTAAAATTTTAATAAGAGTGCGTACCTTAGAGTATCCATTAGGCATATCTTGAATTAAACAACCAGAGGGCAATCTCCGGCAGCTCATGTTGCCGGCTCCGGCGGGGCCAAACTCTCGGATTCCGTCGATGGAGACGTCGACGACAGCCCAAACGCCCTCGGCGTGCTGCTTGCAGAACCGGAGGAAGTTCACTTCCCGGATCGGAACTAGTGGGGATAAAACTTGTAACTCCGCATGCATCTATCAATTAATTAAACCATAAAAACGTAACAAAATATACACTAAAGAAGATAAAGAGTTTGAAGAAAATTAGGATTTGTTAGCTTACAAGTTGGAGCGCTCCGTTTCTTGTTCCGCCCATGCCGCTGGAAATAATGTCGGTGGTGGTGGTTCTCGCAATCATGCAAGGGAACATATCGGCCCATCGAGTCTGCATCGATGGCTCCATTCGATTATTACTTAATTGATTCCAAAAATGGGTAGTAACAAACATGATCGTTTATAGAATTCCAGTGCATTTTTTAAAAAATTTCTAGCTCTAGTAATGAAAATAAGATTTTGGTACTCACGGCATCCATGAGGGTCTCAACCAGAGCCATGCTGTTAATAATCACCATCCCCGTCTCCCTCGTCACCTCCGACAAGCACTCGACGGGCTTCGGCCCAATACACCTCGGAAAAGCCCGTAAATACTCCTCGTAATTAATCACCTCCCTCCCATTCTGCACAGCCCAAAGTGGCTCCTCCATCTGCGCCATCTTCACGAGCTCGTCCATCGCCACCAGCGCCAACTCGAGCAGCATCGACCTCTCGACTGACCGATCCATTCCCAACCCTTTCCCCATAGTCGGCGTCACAACGCTACCCAGCGGGCTCGATGCAAAGTCAGGAACCACCGACAGCGTCGGGGCCACCGCAGCGAACCCGTTGGTACCGACCGCGAGGTCTAGCGACGAGCTTAGGCTTGGCATGGGCCGGCCGAGGAATTTGCCAGCTAGAGCACAGACTCGATCGAGCTCGTCTTTGAGTCTAGCGTTTTCGATTCTCAGGTGCTGCTCTTCTAGCGAGACCTCACCGAGGATCGCTGGGCCACCGCAGTTGCCGCAGATTGGGTTGCGCATTGCCTCTTTGATCGACATGTTCTCAGCCCTCAGCTTGTCGTTCTCTTGTTTTAGGATCGAGTTCTCGTGCCTCTCAATTTGCGTCTGCATGTAAAAATCAAATTTTTACCACGAAAATTGCAAATTTTTTATGAAATAAAGTGTGGGTTTACCTTCATTTGAGTTCTGCGATTCTGGAACCAGAATTTGACTTGGCGGCTCTCGAGGCAGAGGCGCTTGCTGAGCTCTAATCGCTGCTTCTCATCAGGATGAGGGCATTCTTTAAACAAACTGAAATTTTTTTCGGAAAAAAAAAATTTATATCACTGTTAACAAAATCGAATTTTTTAGAAGAATTAAAGCGTAATTCTCACGCTTCGAGTTCTTGGATCTGCTGAGGGGTGTGACGATGATAACGCTTCTTCTTTCGAGGGTTGTTCTCCTGCTCGAGATCGTCGCCGGAGTTGGCACCGCCGGCCAGATTATCGCTGCCCGATCTGCTATCGTCTTCGTCTCGTTTATTGCTGCCGCTGTTGTTGACGTCGCCAGCGCTGAGGCTGACGCTGTTACCGCCGCCGCCGCCGCCGCCGATGATCCCCATCCTGCTCATTTCTCCTTGACCTTCCACGTTAGTTTGCTGGGGGAAAAAAACGAAACTTTCTTGAAAAATATTAAAAAAATAGCAAAATATAGTAATAAAAGGAAATTGTAGGGAAATTTACCAGTCCTAAAGAGAGACCGGAGAGAAGGCGAGACTGCGTCATAGAGCCGCCGCCGCCGTACGTTAAATTGCTGCTCAGGCCGCCGCCGTCGAATAAACCGCCAAAACTCATTAAAAATAGCCTTCTTTTTTTCTTTTTTTCTTTTTTGCCTTTTAAATTACAAGTACTGAATCTAATGAAACTTTACAGCAAATGCCTCCAAATTTCTTTTATTAACAAACTTTTCACTTTAAAAAAGGGCAGAAAGAAAGAGAAAGAAAGCCAAGCCCAAAAATTTACTAGCTATAGCTACTCCTTCTCTCTCCGTCTCCCTCCCTCTCTCTCTCTCTCTCCCCCCACCTCTCAAACTCTCAAAACCCTAACCCTAACCCAACCCAAACCCACAAAACAAAAACTTTGGGTCGAAAAAAAATCAGTAGAGCCCAGATCTTCTGATGAGGCTGAGGATAGAATTTGAGAAGAAGAAGAAGAAGAAGCACATGTGGAGTCCAACAAGCCTCTCATAAAAATAAAAAAAATAAATAAAAAACCAATGTCTCTTCTAGTATTAAAAAAAAAAGGAATTACTGAAAGGGGCCTCCTTTTGACTCTCGGCTACTGTCCTTTGCTCGTAAAATTTCGGAAACTTTCTCTCTCTAGGACACCCTCCCCTTTGTCTTCTTTCTCTCTCTCTAGAGAAAATAATGGAGACGGGGAAAAGAGGGTCCTGATCTCAGGCTGACTTTCTCGACGGCCCCACACCTCAGCTTCTTTTAAAGTCCCCCTTTCCCTTTTCAAACCTCTGCAAATTAACGAAAAAAATGAAAGTTTAGTAAAATAATGCAAATAGATGAAGAGAAAAGGACGTTTCTGAAAATAATACGTCGTCTTCAGTAGGGTTGTGCATGGTTTGATCCAGACCGAAAATTAACAGTTCGGATCTATTTTATGTATAAATCGGTTCGGATCGGGTTGAAAAAATTTCAACCCGAACCGTCCGCTTCAACACTAAGCCTATATTTTCTTTAACTCGTACCCATTAGCCCATACTCGTATTTGATTAATTGATTCCCTAAATCGTTCTTCTCTCAAGTCCCAACTCGCCTCTCTTCTTCACCCTTAGATCATCCTCAATCACCTCCAACTCGCGGACCGCCTCCAACTTGCCAACGTCGCCTTTGAGTTGCCACCTCGCCCCTAAAATCGAATTTTCGTCATCGTCGTCACTGATTTTTTGATCTTCTGTACGTCCCAAGCATCCGCTCATCATTGTCGTCATCTGTACCTTCCGAGCATCCACTCTTCATGGACGAACCATCTCCTCAAGATTCATCTCCTACTTTGGAGACACCTGCATCGATAGTGGAGGTATAAACTGAAAACCCTAATTTGATTCTATGCCTTTAGAGAGAAAAGATCCAAAAAATTTAGTTCTTGATACATGTTAATAATTGTAGACAAGTAAGCTTTCAATTGAACCAACAATCACAGGTTTGTAAGAGTTTAATCATGAAAGAGCATTGCAAATGTAACAACTTTTTCTTGTTTCACATCACACAAAAATATGCTGGTTGTGATCAAACTTTGTTCTTGCAGATTGAACAAGCTAAAGATGGAGAGTTACTATCACATATTGCTGATGGTGCTATTTGGTTTTCTGTAGTTTAAAGGATGATTTTAAACTTGTTTTTGTTTAGATATTCTCAATTAGATTTTGGACATTATCTCATAGATTATTATAATATGACTTACTGACTTTTGGCCCTGTCAAACATGTTTTTGATATTTTTATAATGGTTTTCTAATTATCAAAAGTATATGATTATTTGCAAGCCACGTGTATATTTGATTTCACAAGCTTTTGTGAATTTCATTTGATTTATAGTGCCTAGGAGAATCTTCTGCTGAAGTTGTATTATCAGGTCTACTGGTCTAGTAGTACTTTATGTCCATTTTCACTCAGTATATGCTAAGTATAGTCGACATCATTCTGTGTCTAAAAAGGTATGGTCAAGTGCATGAAATTGACCCTGAGAGATCATATATGCAACAAAAGTGAGTAGTAATTGTTCCTAATTTCTACCTTAAGTCAGAAATTATGGTGGCCTACAAAAATAACATACTATTTGTTTCTTGCATTTACATGTAAATAACAATTGTGGTGGCCTGCAAAAGTTTGTTTCAACTGTACAACCAATTAAGCACTTTTCCTCATGATGTTTATATAGTGTATACAAAGTGCTATGGGTTTTTTCATGTTCTACATCGTTAGCAGATGGATTCAGTATTTTGTTACATAATGATTAAAACTCAAGTTTATTCAAAGCTTTATACATATGACGATTTGTTCTCTATTTGTTTGTTGCTTGTGATTACGACTCTATTATTTGCAATTGGGAGTTTAGTTTGCTTTGTGTTATTCAGTACACATTTACTCTCACATTTCATGACATTTTTTTCATGTATCTTAATTTCGGTGGATTAAAACCATGAAAATATCCTGGTTTTGCTTCTGAATGATCAAAAGATTTACGCGTGCTGTGTTGTCTAGCAGTTTATCCTACATATATCAGTCAAGACTGTGTTAATTTCTCAAGTAAGTATTTGATCTTATTTTAAAAATTTTGTATTTACGTAACTATCTCCTGTTGGGAATTTAACGCCAAAATCCCTAATGCAACAGAAACGCAGAATAGAGAACAGTACACAAGATTTACGAGGTTCGGCAACTGCCTACGTCCTCGGGAGCCACACAGTCAATTTCTTATTAATCAAACAAGAAATTACAAATCACGAGCAAATCCCTAAACTGAGATTTCTCAGATTGAACATTGTAGCTACAGTGTTAATATTAAAGGGAATAAACCCTTTCAATTTCTCCCACAATAAAACACCTCTTCTATTCTTCTCTCTCTCTTCTTCTTAAATTCCTTTTCTAATCTCCCCTCAAAACTATTGAGAACTGGAGATTAAAAGCTCAAAATCGCGGCTGCGATTTCCGATCTGAAGAACGGAAGAAAAGGGGGGAAACGCTGCTGCGTTTTTGGGTCGCCGCCAAAGGGAGATCGGGGGAAAGAGAAGCAAACCCTAGGGCATCGGCAAAGCCCCTTTTATAGGCGAGATGGATGAGCTGGCGACAGCCTGTCGCCAGCGGCCCAAGGACGCGATGGTGGGGGGTGCGGACGCGAGGGTGGGAGTCTTCGTGACGCCGAGGTCGGAGTGCTCGAACGCGAGGGTCGGCCGCCACAACGCCGAGGGTCGCGTTCGCCAATTTTGAGCTCGCCTCCATCTTCGCCTGCGCTCATCCTAGAGCTCGTCGGAGCTCCTCCGCCGGAGGTTGGTATCCACCCCAACTAACAATCTTCCACTTGGAGACCAAACCGACTATAGCAGGCTATCCCATCAAGCTCCTCTCTTGTGTGGCTCCACCCTCATCATTTATGCATGAAGGCCAACTGAAGTTGCACACAACTTCAGTTTCTGAAAGGTCGCTGCCTTTGTCAACATATCCGCTGGATCCTTTCTTCCTTGGATATTCTGTTGAAATCCTCTAACAACTTGTCGGGCTCTGTATCTTCTGGAACCATTCTGCTCCTTTTTCACTCGATACACCCACTTGTTGTGACGTGCCTTCTTCCCCATGAGAAACTCAGCTAGTCCCCATGACTGGTTGGAGATCAGAGATTTCTTCTCTTCTTTCGCAGCAAACTCCCACTTGCTCGCATCTCCACTCTGACAAGCTTCATCAAAGCTTTCAGACTCTCCTCCATTTGTCAGCAACATATAATTCATGTATCTGCTGTTAGGCACAGGAGGACGAGTACTTCTCCTTAATATCGGAGCCGGTGCGTCGGGCTTCTACGCACCATTCTGTCCAACAGTCTCTTCTGGCTGAGGACCTTCTGCATTGGGTTCTTCTAAGAGGTTATCCGGAACATCATCTGCATCTACAAATGTTGACTCGCTCTCTGAGTCACCGTCATCTGTCTTGTGCATGTCCATATACACCACCTTCTCGTTGAATGTCACATCTCTGCACCTGATCACCTTCTTGTTTTCGTTGTCCCAAATGCGGTAGCCGAACTCGTCTTCACCATACCCGATGAATGTGCATTTTTTGGACTTGGGATCAGGCTCATTCCTGCCTTGATCACTACCATGCACATAAGCTACACAACCGAAAACTCTGAGATGTGAGAGGGTTACCTCCTTTCCGCATCATACCTCCTCTGGTATTCTGTGCTCCAATGGAACCGATGGACCTCGGTTGATCAAGTAAGCTGCTGTGTTGACCGCTTCTGCCCAGAACTGATTCGGTAGACCTGACTGTATACGGATGCTTCTGGCTCTCTCTGTCAACGTTCTATTCATGCGCTCAGCTACACCATTTTGCTGAGGCGTGCCGGGTACGGTCCTCTCCATTCTGATACCGTGCTCATAGCAGAACTTCTTGAATCTGGTGTCTTCATACTCACCACCATTGTCGGTTCTGAGTTTCTTTACCCTCAAACCGGTCTCATTCTCGACCATGGCTTTTCCATCTTCTGAAAGCCTCAAACACTTCTGACTTTTCCTTCAGAAAGTAGACCCACACTTTCCGAGAGTGATCATCAATAAAAGTCACGAAGTAGTGTTTCCCACCAATCGACTGTTCGCGGGAAAAATCGTGTCTTTCTTCATTGATGTCATTGCACACTCTTGTAATAGTTTATCGATTACAAAAATCAGGTCTTTTTATAAGATCCGGTTACAATGAAAATCAAAATACGAAAAAGAAAGATTACAATTTTTATCCTTGTTTGTCGAACGAATCGCGAGCTCCTGTTATGCGGTCACTCGCTTTGTGTGGGTTCTTTGCCTGCGCCGGGGTTGTTTGCCGTGGACCACCGCGTGATCTCGATCCGATCGGATCTACACGATATAACGGGTATTATCTCACGAATGAAATAATAGCCGGGTGGGGTACTAATTCACCAAGGAAATAGTAGCCCAAGTGTCGAAATCGACCAAGCGAATTCGAGACTCTTCTCGGGATCTAAGAACCAAGCTTAGATCCGGAGGAAAATCGTGTAGATCTTAGATCCGCCCCCTCTCGAACTCTTGCCTTGTTTGGCGTGGATGATCGTCGAGCACCAGATCCGGATGAGCAAGTCTTCGAAGTCTTAAAGTTTGAATCTTGTTTAGATCTGAGACTCCAATCCAGCAGGGCTTCGCCTCCTCCAAAATCCAACCTCTGAAACAAATGAGCACAAGGCCTATTTATAGGCGCTCAAAACTGTGCCCCGTGCACAGAACAGGGCCTAGCCACCTGTGGGTGGCTCGGCCCTGGCCGAGCCCCCTTAGG
>BQKN01031717.1:0-11949 GCA_022839385.1 Asparagus kiusianus
GTTCTTGAAAAATAAATTGATCAAGAGACTTAAAAATGATTTGAAACAAAGAGTTAGCATGTTCTTTTTAAAATTCTTAATTAAAATTATAAGTTACACTTGATTTTGTATAACTATAATAGAAAGATTTACTAAGAGATTTACTTTAGAGTTATATATAAAAACATTTTCTTAAGTGAAAACTAATGATAATTAGATTGTTTAAAGGTATCAAGTGAATTAATTATACATTGACTTCTTTAAATTGGTAAGTTAATTGAATTTGATGGATTATTGACTTCAAACCCTCATGAGAACACAATGCAACTTCTAAAGTAACCTAGGGATTTAAAGGCCTATTTTATGTGCTAAATACAACCGCAAATTCTTACAAAAGCGAGTTAGGATTTTTCTTTCTTTTCTTTTTATTTTTTCCTTTTCTAGAGTATTAGCAAAAGTTTAGGTGTGGGGTTATTTGATCATCATATTTTATTATATTTTTATACCCTTATTATTAATTTTATTTAAATAAATATATTACTAATAAGGTATCTTTATCTTAATCTACAGGAAATAAAGAATTAATGAATAAGAGCTTTAAAAGAACTCAAATTTTTATTTTTTTTAACTTTTTATTGAAGTTAGGATCAAACCAAGGCCTATATAAGCCAAAGAAACAAGGATAAAAAATAAAATCAAGTCAAATTCATATTCAAGATGATCAGACGTAAAGAAACATCATTATCTCATAATTTAGAAGGCGAAATCTAAGATATGATAAATAAATATTACGTATCTCGATGAGACAGTGCTATGTGCAGTTTTAGAATTTTAAAATTCATATTTTAGGATTTTATTTTGTTAGATTAGATTTACTTTCACACTCTCTTACTTTTGTGTTGTTATTTTCTTATATTTTTATAATATAGATTTACTTTTATGCTCTTTTATTTCCTTTTATTTTTCTTTTGTACTATAAATTTACGTTATGCTGTTATATATGTGTAAGTTAGATTTTTTTTGTGCTCATAGTTTAGATATTTATTTCTTTTCTCTTGTTTTTCTCTTTATAGTTAGTTTTTATTTTTATTCTCCTTCTTTTATGCTTTCTACTGTAGATTCTATTTTTTATTTTTATTTTCTAAAATGTGCAACTAATCATTATATTAATTCTAGAATTATATGAAATTAGTTTGCTATCTTTTATGATTTTTGTATTGCTCTTTTGCTTAAAATGGTCATGCTTAGGATAAGTAACTAGAGAACTAATTGGTAGAAGAAGAATTTGATAATCCATACTTGTATTGAGTAGTTTAATAGATTATTCTTATGAATTCTAGCATTACTATCTAGTTGTTATTCTTTTCATGAATAATAATTTTACTTGGATGATAATTCGATAGGTTATACTTTTCTTAAGTGGTTTGATAGTGTATACTTATAAATTTGAACTAAAATATGATAAAATAGAGAGTAGTTCATAAATCCTAAATAAAATCAACCGGTGGATCCAATTCTAGAATTCTGTCTTATCTACTTGATTTTTCCTCCATCTTATTTGCTTTGATTTTTCTCTTTTTTGATTATTTCCTTTTCTTCTTGATTTTTTTCTTTTCTATTTTATTTATTTATCCTCCTTGTTATTCTTTATTTTCTTTTGTTTGTTCACTCTCTTTCTCCCCTCTTGTTTTAGTTTTCTTTCATCGTGCACCCTTTATATCTCTCCACACTTTCACTCCTAATTGTTTACACACAACGTTATGCATGTTAGATTTTTTCTGCACATCTTTCTCGCGGGATCGACATTGTAACTATATTATAACTTGATTGTGCACTTGCAATCTTGACACGTATTAACAACACATTAGGTAGTGGCTAAGTTTTAACAAGTACTGGATATAGCTAACATGTGCTGGGTGTGGTTAATATGTGCGGTGTATAGTTAAAGGGTACTAGCTTAAATTAACAAGTACATGATATAGTTAACAGGCAACAACTAAAGTTAAATAGATATCAAATATAGTTAGTAGGCACTGTTAAAGTTAATAGATGTCTGATATAGTTAATAGGTGCTTGTAAAAGTTAATAGGTAGTGGATATAGTTAATAAGTACTGGCTAAAGTTAACATGTACTAGATACGATGACCCAAAAAGTAGCAAAATGAAGTCAATGGATAGTCATCTCAATTGAGTTCTACTCCAATTTTGTTCCATTTGTATCGATATAAATAATTCCATGATTTTCATAATGAGATTAATCTATAATTTTACCACTGAATTCAACACATGATAAGTTCTCTAGTTGAAGAAAACAACAAATACATTGTGTGTAGAGACTAAATTGATAGCAACAAAAAGTTTAGCTTATGTAACAATTTATCAAAAAGTTCAATATTGGCAACACACAAAAATCAATAATCTCTAAATGTATCGAAACCCCAACAAGTCATGCTCCACCAATTTTGCCGCAAAAATCAAGCTCACTATCATTCACTTTTCAACACACATAGTTAAAGTGAAGAAATCCACACCAAGTTTGCCAGAAAATCCAAGTTTTTAGGGTATTTTGATGTAGAGGACAGAGTAAAGAGAAAAATGGAGGTGGGAATAAAAATAAGGAAAGAGGAAGAGAGCGGGAGAACCACCCTAGAGCTTTTCTTATTGAGCGGTGATGAAAGATGGTAGGGATAAGAGACAACGTAGAAGTTAGTGGCGCCAAGAAGCGAAATAGGAGGTAGTGGTAATGAGGAAGAAGAACGAGAGGAGAGGCTGATTGTGACTTAGCGGGAGGCGAGAGAGGGAGATGATGAAGTCAAAGGGAAAGATGAAGAGGGACAGGAGGAGGGTTAGACTTAGAATTAGGAGAGAGTAGGAGGAGAGTAGGGAGGAGGAGGAGAGGAGGGAGAAGCATCGGCATAGTGGATTAGAAGAGAGGAGGGAGGGAAGAAGGAGATGATGAGGATTTTTGGGTGGAGAATAAAACTGGGGTGCGAAGAGACTTTTAAATCAATAATTCAACCTTTAGGGTTTCTGCACATCATTATGACTTCTAAATCAATCGAAGAGACTTTTCCTTAATTTCACTAAAAAATATGTGCTTTAATCTATGGAGGGTTGATTGATTTTTGGAATACTAGTTTGACTCACTTCAGTTAAGTGAAATCTAGTTAATGGAATCAATGGCGCGGTTGACTCTAACGTGGTTGCCTCTTTCTTTCAGCATCTTGTAAAAGGTAGCTTCTTGATACTAAATTCAGAAAAGGGAAATAATATAAAGAAAGTAAGCTACAAAACTTTGTTAAAAAATGACAGAAAAAATAGAGAAAGATTGAGCTAAAAGAGAAGAAAAAGCATATGGTTGGAAAATTTAAGGATAAAAGAATATAAATCGAGAAAATAATAGGTAAAAAATAAACTTTGACCAAGAAAATTTAAAGAAAGAGAAAAGAAAGAGTTACAACTTGATAGAATATAATGTTCAGGTAGCAAAAGAATTTGGAGAACGAATTGTTGAAGTTTGGAAACCAAGCTGTCTTTTTGTTATTTTTCTGTAATTAGCCCCAAATTTTGAGATGTATCTAACTAGCTCATCAATTTTGACTCAGGTTGCTATCAATGATACCCGACCTATTATCAGTGAAAAGATTCGGTTCGTAGCCATGACTTCCATTTGGTCCTCACAATTTTGATCGATGCAACAACCTAATTGATCTAGAAAGATTTCATATTATAGTAATGATGACTTGCTTCGCCAATCAAAACTAGGTAATCGGCACCTCATTCGGAAATCATGATCCTCAAGTACTCTCTATAATGATTTCTTTTCTTTGATTTTCCCATATTGTATTTACATATTTGTTGTGATAATTTAATGTTTATGGTTTGTGTACATCCCTATGCCTTTTAAATTCGAACTAGGTTTAGATTGTACTCTTAGTCTACAGAGGGTTCAATAATTTAAGAAATTTTTATTCAAGATATAAGGAACTCTGATTGTATACCAAGTGCCTTAACTCTCTATTTGGATGGGACTGCAAGGTAATTAACTAACCTTGTTTGGGGGTTCTCTAAAGTGGGGTAAGGGATGCGAGTGAAGGGTAACCGAGGTTACAAGTTCCCTCAAACATGGACTTCCCCCTTAGTAAACCCCTAAAAAATTTACTATCGCTAGTAGGAATCTAGGTATTGGCGACAGACGCCAAACCAGTCGCCAATAAATACACTGGTGACGGGTTTAAATCTGTTGTCAATAACACTAATGTTTGCATTGGCGACGAGGTAATACTTGTTGCCAATGATTGTCTATCACCAATAGTCATTGGTGACATATCAATTGGCCCCCATGAAAAAAATCGTAAAATGTAGATCCCAAACCCTAGCCACCCCCATTTCACAAATCTCTCTCCAATTTTCTCCAATCCCATTTTCTTAGATCTCTCTCTTCCCCCTTCCCTTAATTCTCATACTTCCCAATTCCGAAATCCCGCCATCTGGATCTTGTGCCTGCCCTTCCGCTCCCTGTGGCCGCTTACCCAAAGCCTGGAACCTACCGCTGCCTACTTCGTTAGACCGTCGGCAGCAACTGAACCCTCCACGCCCCTCCTTCATCAAACTACAGTAAATTTCTTAAACTTTTACAAATTTTACATTTTAAAACTATTTTTATTCCTTAATTAACTGCAAAACCCCGTAATATTTTAAAATATTATGGTAAATAGTAAAAAATGAGTTATATAATGATAAATGTCATTTATGGATGAATGAGTACGTTAGTAATTATGCGATTAATGAAGAAATGTAGGAAACAGCAAAGGATCAGCTAGAAAGTCTGGCGGTTGACCGCCGCGGTCGACCGCGAACGTGCACGAAGGGCAGTAGGATTCGGAGCTGATGGCGGTCGACCGCGGATGACTGTAATTGATTTTAGTCTCGGGTTTGTGGTTCGGTCGACCGCCGCGGTCGACCGCCGCGGTCGACCGCGAACCTGCGCGGTCGACCACCACGGTCGACCGCAATCTGTTTGGGCTGGGCCTTTTGGATTTTGACCCATTTCGTTTTTGAGTTATATATAACTCAAAACCTGATTGTTTAGGGTAACATAAGGACGATTTTGAGCAGCCTTGAAAAGAGAATTGTTGCATCCAATAGTGGGAGAGTTGTGAGAGATCTAGAGCTTTGTTTTAGGGTTTGATCGGTGAGATTTGTAACTCTATTTGTATTCTCTTGATTTCTAATAGTAAGAACTCCCCCCTCCTTGCCCTGTAGACGTAGGCAACTTGCTGAACCACGTAAATATCTTGTTCTTGCTGTGGTTTGTGTTTTGCTTATTAGTTATGGTTTATCTCGAGTTATTGTTCGTGTTGCCCTCGAAGCTTCCGCCGCGCACAACAATTGGCATCAAAGCTAGATCGACAACATGTGAGAAGCAAACACATCAGGTTCGTCTCTTACAAAGACGATACAGAGTCTGAGCATCAATAACACGAAGATTGATGTTCCTAAGTTCGACGGCAAGATAAACTTTAGATTGTGGAGCTGTCAGGTGATGGATGCTTTCGATGCACAAAATTTGGAGGAGACTCTTGAGTTAAAAGAGAAACCCACTGATATGGAGGATAAGGTTTGGAGGAAGATGAACAGTAGAGCTTGTGGTGTTATTAGGTCATACTTGACGCCGGATCTTATTTATGATGTTATGAACGAGACGTCGGCGAAGAAGATGTGGGAAACACTCAATGAGAAATATCTTACGAAGAGCATTGAGAATCGGCTTCACTTGAAGAAGAGATTTTATCAGTTTAAGATGAAGAGGGGAGTTTCCATCAGGGAGCATGTTAACAACTTCACTAAGCTACTTTCAGATATGGCCAATGTGGACATAATAGTTGAGGATGAAGACAAGGCGATGCTACTTCTGTGTTCGTTGCCCGAAGATGATTATGGTACGTTCGTTCTCACTATGATCAATGGAAGAACTACAGTCAGCTATAAGGAGATGACCTCAGCTTTGGTGAATTATGAGTTGAGGAAGAGTGATGGTGAACCCTTTGAGAAGGCATCGGGAGATGCGTTAGCAGTTCGAGGCCGAGATCCAAACCATCGCCAGTTCAACCGCTCTAATTCAAGGAATAGAAGTGCTTATAAGAGTGTTGGTAGAAATCAATGTCGGTATTGTAAAGAAGAAGGATATTGGAAGATTGACTACCTAAAGTGGAAAAAAAAAGCCAGGAAGAATAAGGGGAAAGTTGCACAAGCTTCAGAGGTGAATGTTGCAAAAGCTATTGGTGAGCATTCAGAGTCAGATTCTTTAGGCTATTCATGCCCTGCTTTACCGTCGGTTTGCTATGCGGATTCCACGGAGTGGATGATGGATTCGGGAGCTACATATCACATCTTCCCTAAGAGGGAGTGGTTCTCTAGCTTTGAGGAGCTGGAAAGAGGGGATGTCGTGCTTATGGGAAATGACCACGTATGCCCTATTGATGGTATTAGTCCAGTCCGGATTAGGATGCATGATGGTGTAATGAGGGAGTTGAAGGAAGTGAGGTTCGTGCCGCAGTTGATGAAGAACATCATTTCTCTTGGGACTTTGGAGGCAGTAGGACATCGAGTGATCTTAGAGGATGCTACAGTAAAGGTCACGAAGGGTTCTATGATGGTGATGCGAGGTGTCAGGGAAAACAACCTATACTACTTGAAGGGCAAGACAGTTATAGGGGGTCTGGCAGCTTCTATCACTACAGAGGAGGACACTACCACCTTATGGCACATGAGACTTGGACACACAGGTGATAAGTCCCTACAGTCATTGGCAAAACATGGGCTATTGAAAGGTGCTAAGACCTGCAAGATGGAGCTGTGCGAGCACTGTGTACTTGGGAAGAAGACTAGAGTGAAGTTTGGCACCACTGTTCACAACACCCGAGGTACATTAGATTACATTCACACAGATGTTTGGGGTCATTCTAAGAACACATCTCTTGGTGGGGCTAACTATTTTGTCACTTTCATTGATAACTATTCTAGGAGGAATTGGGTATACCCTATGAAGCATAAACATCAGGTCCTGGATATTTTTGTGGAGTGGAAGAAGAAAGTGGAGCTGCAGACAGGTAGAAAGGTGAAGACTCTACGTTTAGATAACGGTGGAGAGTATGAGAGTGATCCGTTTATGTAGTTTTATCGGGATCACGGCATTAGAAGATACTTCACAGTTCGAGAGACACCGTAACAGAACGGGGTGGCTGAGAGATTGAACCGTACCTTGCTGGAGAAGGTGCGGTGTATGACGACGCAGAGTGGATTGCCTAGATCTTTTTGGACCGAGGTGTTAGTTTATGCGAGCCATCTCGTGAACAGGTTGCCGTGAACTGCGATAGACGAGAAGACTCTATTGGAGTGTTGGTTTGGTTCGGTGGCTAGTGACTATGAGTCGCTTCGGATATTCAGGTGTCTAGCTTATTATCATGTCAGTGATGGTAAATTAAATCCGAGAGCGAGGAAAACAGTCTTTGTGGGATTTCGAGATGGAGTAAAAGGCTTCAAGTTATGGGATCCACAGGACAAGAAGATAGTTATTAGCAGAGATGTCACATTTGACGAGGCGTACATGATGAGGCCTCAAGCCCCTCAGCAGGTGGAGCGAGACCAAACAGGAGAGATATCACAGCAGGTGGAGGATGATGTGACTCCACTCACTCTAGAGAGCACTGTATCTATTGAGGCTCCTACAGAGGTGACACCGGGAGGAGATGAGATGACAGCCGTGCAGATAGAGGATACAGTGGATTATGGGACTCAGGAACAAGGTCATGTTCAGGGGTCCATTGTAGCAGATAGACCGAGGTGGTTGATTCGTCTGCCAACTAGGTATAATGATGTCATGGTCGCATATGCATTATCAGTAGAGGTCGTTGATGATATGGTTCCAGCCATATTCAGGGAGGTAGAGTCTAGCCCCGATTCGATCAGGTGGAGGGAAGCTATGGAGGAGGAGATGCAGTCTCTTCAGAAGAACGATACTTGGACACTTGCACATCTACCTAAGGATAAGAAAGCTATTGGTTGCAAGTCGGTATATGCGAATAAGGAGGGATCTTCTGTTGGGGACATTCGGTTCAAAGCCAGATTGGTTGCCAAGGGATATGCATAGCTTGAGAGCATTGATTACAATGAGGTATTTTCACCCGTTATGAAGCATTCATCGATACGGATTTTATTAGCATTGGTGGCACAGTTGGATTTGGATTTGGTCCAGATGGATGTGAAGATAGCCTTTCTACACGGTGATTTAGATGAGGAGATCTACATGACACAACCCTTGGGATTTAAAGATGTAGGAAAAGAAAACTTAGTTTGTAAACTGAAGAAGTCTCTTTATGGTTTGAAGCAGTCACCAAGACAGTGGTATAAGAGATTCGACGATTTTATGATTGGCCGAGGGTACACCAGGAGCCCGTATGACCCATGTGTTTATATGCATAAGCTACATGATGGTGAGCTTATATATTTGCCTTTATATGTTGACGATATGCTTATTACTTCTAGGAATTCTTCGGCTATTCGAAAGCTGAAAGAGGAGCTATCATCCGAGTTTGAGATGAAGGATCTTGGAGAGGCAAAGAAGATATTGGGTATGAAGATCGAGAGAGACAGGGTGAAAGGGAGTTTGAAGCTTACACAGAAGAGCTACTTGCAGAAGATGTTGAAGAAATTTAGCTTTGATGGTAATACAAAAACAGTTAGCACACCATTGGCTGCCCACTTCAAGCTTTCAGCGTTGATGTCACTTGTTTCAGTTGACGACAGAGATTATATGTCGAAGGTCCTATATGCCAGTGTAGTAGGTAGCTTGATGTATGCGATGGTATGTACGAGACCAGATTTGTCACAGGCCGTGAGCATGGTATCGAGATACATGCACGACCCCGGGAAGGGTCACTGGGAGGCCGTGAAGTGGATTCTACAGTATGTTTGAGGCACCGTGGATGTTGGTTTAATATTCCAGAAGGATGAGAAGAATGGGCAGGATTGTGTTGGATATGTGGATTCAGATTATGCTGGAGATCTTGACAAGCGCCGGTCTACTTTAGGTTATGCTTTTACATTGGCAGGTGCACCTGTATGTTGGCGATACACGCTTCAGTCCACAATAGCTCTCTCTACTACGGAGGCAGAGTATATGGCAGTAACTGAAGCTATTAAGGAGGCTTTATGGTTGCGTGGATTATTGGAAGACTTAGGGATCACTCAGGAGACTATTCGGATATATTGTGATAGCATGTCGGCTATCTATTTCGCAAAGAACCAGGTTTATCATGCGTGCACGAAGCACATCGACGTCAGATTTTACTTTGTTCGGGATGTTTTGGATGTTGGAGACGTTATATTGGAGAAGGTCCACACAAATGACAACCCTGCAAATATGTTGACCAAAGTTGTTTCAGGTATGAAATTTGGTCATTGCTTGAAGCTTTTGAACATCCTTCAGTGCTGAGGCCTTTGGAGGCCATTTGGGTGAACTACGTTCGGGTTGATTCCTTGGGCATGAGGATACGTAGGCAGCCTTTCAGATGCAGCCAGTTTGATCAGTTGATTCAGATGGGGGAGATCGTGTTTCAGCTCTAGTTTGGTTCTCTGACTTGTTGAGGGACTATCAGATGATTTGGTATCGGCTCAGTTTTGGTGGAAACATTTGCCGAGGTAGAGAATTGAAGAAATACAGGAAACAACAAAGGATCAGCTAGAAAGTCTGGCGGTCGACCGTCGCAGTCGACCGCGAACGTGCACGAAGGGCAGTAGGATTCGGAGCTGATGGCGGTCGATCGTCACGGTCGATCATGGATGACTGTAATTGATTTTAGTCTCGGGTTTGTGGTTCGGTCGACCGTCACGGTCGACCGCAAACCTGCGCGGTCGACCGCCACGGTTGACCGCAGTCTGTTTGGGCTGGGCCTTTTGGATTTTGACCCGTTTCGTTTCTGAGTTATATATAACTCAAAACCTGATTGTTTAGGGTAACATAAGGATGATTTTGAGTAGCCTTAAAGAGAGAATTGTTGCATCCAATTGTGGGAGAATTGCGAGAGATCTAGAGCTTTGTGTTAGGGTTTGATCGGTGAGATTTGTAACTCTATTTGTATTCACTTGATTTCTAATAGTAAGAACTCCCACCTCCTCGCCCCGTGGACGTAGGCAACTTGCCGAACCACGTAAATATCTTGTTTTTGCTGTGGTTTGTGTTTTGCTTATTAGTCGTGGTTTATCTCGAGTTATTGTTCGTGTTGCCCTTGAAGCTTCCGTCGCGCACAACAATTAAGTGTATATATGAGAGTATACAAGTGTTAAACATGAACAAAACAATTGAAAACATACACACATGCAAAAACCTGTAGGCTGGAAAATGCCTCGGTTCAGTTGACTGATGCTTGCTTATTAGTCGACTAATAGGATCTCATCAGTCGTTTGATGGCAAGCTATCAGTCGACTGACGGGGCCAGTTTCCCAATCTTATTTGGATTTGGGTTTATTTGAATTGTTTCGGGTTTGCCTATATATATATGGATATATTTTTTATGAAAATCTCTCTTTTACATCATATTTCTGAACCCTAGTAGCCACCCTCTCCCCTCAAAAACCCTAGATCATATTTTAATGATGTTGAAGAGCTTTGTGAAGTAAATTCTGAGAATAGGGTAAGATCATTGGCGTTTGTCGAAGGAGATCGTATTTTCTTGCACTTTTGGAGATTCCAACAAGTTTTGAGGCTAGTTTCATCTCCTCCAATCTCATCCCGATTTTTATTTGGTTTTTACTGAGTTTTATTCAATTTTATTGAGCCTTAAAACCTAGTTTAAGTATAAATATTGTTCTTTAAAACTATAGGATACAAAGAATTGATCTTTTTGTTTTAAAAACTTATAAAACGGATTCTCTGATTTGGATTCAAGTTCTGAAATAAATTTAACATGAGATTTTATTGGGAATTATGGTTTTCATGATGTTTCTTATGAACATGATCATGCTAGAGTTTATATAATACACTCAAACTTGATAATTGTGATTTATGTTGTTAAGTGAACTCTAATAACATTAAACAAAGAATTTATATATGTGTTTTGTTTGAATAATATCAATGTTCAAGAGATAGAAACAAAAATCCACATGTTACCCGAAATAATTTACAGGAATCTGAAAGCTAACCTCGGGTCGCTCGACTGAAGTACAAGCATCAGCCAACCGATCAAGGCTGTGTGGCTTTGTGCTTGTTTTGTGTATACCGTCAGTCAACCGATAAATATATATCAGTCGACCGGTCTATGTTAGCTTGTTAATTGTGAACTTGATGTTTGTATCATGTGAGATGATTGTGAACATGAGGTTCGGGTACGCACATTGAAACACGTGCTTGACCACTAGAGCACACGTATTTGGAATTTGAGCATGCACACGCCTTTGGAGGTACGTAACTCTATATTTTGATTTGTCATGTTAGAGAACGACGCATTTTGCTTTTCATCATATTGTGGATGCTTGAGTAGGTTAGTTGGTATCCCGCAATAAGACTGTGGGAGACTACACTCAAAGTGAATTAGTTGGTATGCTACGATGAGACCGTCACAAACTACACTCTATGATGCATTATTTCGGATTGGGCTGATTTGCCTGCATTCTGTAGGGCGATTGAGAGATGTGGTGACATCACAGGATATTGTGAACACCTTACAAAAGCATCGTTATTTTAGATAGAGTATTACTCAGATTGTATTCATGCTCCCATGTTAGTTACTCGAGAGTAGGGTATAAGGCTGAGGTTGTCCTACATGACCTATTTTATGTGAGCTTCCTTTTACCAAATTGTTATATTAGTGACTGCGGCACCGACCGGAGGGTAGTGTGAGATGTGTTACATGTTTGGCATTGGATTGTAGGATCGCTGTAATAGCACTCAAACACTAGAAGGGGGGTTGA
>BQKN01031733.1:0-10737 GCA_022839385.1 Asparagus kiusianus
ATATATATATATATATATATATATATATATATATACAACGAACATCGCTATCTGAGTCTAAGAGGATTATCAGACGCCGACAAGCACATGAAGCAAAACGGCAAACAGAGTGGCCCACGTGCTCGTCAATCAATTCGCGCACGTTAATCAACATGTGCGCATCAATCAGTTCGCGCGTGTCAATCAATTGGCGTGCGTTAGTCAACACGTGCACGTCAATCAGTTCGTGCGCATCGGTCAGCGCGCGCTCGTCAATCAGCTCGCGCGCATCGGTCGACACGCGTGCGTTAATCAGTTCGCTCATGTCGCTCAACACGCGCACGTCAATCAATTCACACTCGTCAATCAACTTGCGCTTATCGGTCAGTTCCAAGTACCGTAAAGAAGCTAACGAGCGCATGAAGAAAGTTAGCAAATTGCACAAGTAAACAAGACGGTCAAACATGCAAAACGGTGGAAAATACAAGTCCCAGAAAAGTCAGAAAACACCAAACAGTTCAGCAAAAGAGCCGAACTACCCGCACCCGCGCGAGTCGAACCACGTCGACCCACGGCCGTGCGGGTCGGCCACTGTCGACCCGCAGCCATGCGGGTCGGCCACTACCGACCCGCGGCCGCGCGGGTCGGCCGATGCAGACCCACGGCCACGCGGGTCGGCCGCGTCCGACCCGCGCACACGCGAGTCAAACCACGCACACACGGGTCAGACCACGCCGACCCGCACCCCCCGCGGGTCAGCTGCGCCCGTCACGCTGTTTTGACCCGAAAACGCATTTTTTCGACGGTTTTGTGCGGTTTTCTCAGGATTTATCTGTTCCATGGGTTCCCAACTGACTTGATAACATCTACAACCATGGTTAGGGAGTTATTGACTGAAGATAAGGCCAAATCACTCATTCTCATCCACATACCCGCATCTGGAGCCCTATAAATACAAGCCTAGGGCCTCCTTTTAGCGAGAGACGATTTATTATTATGTCGAATTCTAGAGCCAAGTGTCACGAATTTCAGTAAGGATTATCGAGATCCTGTCGAACTCCAGCATAAAGAAGGAACTATTGGAAGGATCTGAAGCCCGTACGTTCGTTCCTTGAGATTAGACTTTGTCTTAATCTCGAGAAGAGCTACTGATTTTACTTGGTCGATTTCAGTGCTTCAATCAAATAGTCCCTCGGTGAAGGCGAAGCTCGGCCTAATTTTCCATCTACTGGATCCAGATCTAAGATGGTCCACGTATATCAAAATCCCCGGCACAGGCAAAGATACCGCACAAGCAGAAGACCGATAAACGATCTCCCTACGTTTATTTTGACGAGAGTTATAATTTTTGTTTTCATTGTGTAAGAGTCTTATAAAAAGACTATCTTTTTTATTTTCAGTGTAACGACTGAAGTTGTAATGAATACCGCAATGAATACATCAAATTTCGACGCAAACAAACTGGCGACACAGTGGGAGCCAACAGCTTCGTTGCAGAAGCTATTGTGTCGCAACCTCGGATCTACATCCCGGTTGAAGAAGTGGTCGAATATGAGTTCGACCAACTGAAGTTCTAGGAGTATCTGCCGTCCTCCTCCTCCAGATCCTCCGCCCCTCGTAAGCGTAAGAAGGTCAAGGCCCCCGTTGCTGCTGCCCTCTCACTTTGCAACGCCCCTCTGGCTTCCAACGAGGCCGAATCTACAAATCTGAACTCCTCAATCAAGGAGTTGAGTACTGAAGGCGCGCCAATCCTATCCAAGAGGGCACGTCGATGTCAACGCCTCGCGTGTCAACTTGCTAAGGCTTTGGAGCCGATAGATGGGATCCGTTACGAGGCGGATCTAAAATTCAAGGAGCATCAAGCGACCCAACAACGAGCAAAAGCCCCTTCCTTTAAATCATCAACAAGTGAATGGATCCAAGTCAAAAGGATCCGTTCAACTCTGTAGGAGCGAATCCAGAAGTGCCGCGCACTTGCGCACATGCGAATTCTTGTGCAAAAGGCACAAGAGATGCAGAAGGATGTAGCTAAGAAACAACCAAGACTGTATAAAGTATGGAGGCCAAAGTCCAAGACGGTGGCCGAAGAGATCGAAAAACGCGGGTCACTTCAATCCGACCCTCCTGCTCGTGGGTCACCTAGATCCGACCCTCCTACTCGCGAGTCACCCCGATCCGACCCTCCAAGCCGCGGGTCACCCAGATCCGACCCTCCTACCCGCGGGTCACCCGGATCCAACCCTCCAACCCGCTGGTCACTCAAATCTGACCCGCGCTAGGGTCAAGACAGAAGACGTTCTGCGCCTATTTCGTCGATCCCGCACCTCCGGTGGAGCACTGTGACGGCGTGGATTTGTCCCGAATTAAGATGAAGATCACGGATTGTCTTGGTCCTTCGCACGCGGGTCAAGGCAAAGCCCCGGTCAAAGAACGCTTGAGTCGGGTGACTGAATCCCGTGTAATTACTCAAGATGGGGGTCGCACACGGAAAACTTCCGTAATTGACCGCCTCGGATGGCAAATTAAAGTTCAAGAGCCTGTTAAGAGTTCACGCTTACAAATGTGTGACTCTAAACGCGTGACTCTTGAGAACGCCAACAAGACGGCAAATCCCCTGAAAGAAACATATTCATCTGACGATGACAACGTTATATCAGGGGAGTCATGCCAACACACGATAGGTTGCTCCGGTCATCTGACCGACGAGTTGTACTATCAGGTTGGGGGTACGAACAAGCCTCGGAAGAGAAATACCCGGGAAACAAAATCTCACTACCCGTGCGTCGAACTTATAAGGGCAGTATTATCAGCGTGTAGCTACTCCAATACCGCTCCGCAGAGGGTCTCAGTATTCGAGAGGATCTCTAACGGAATGGCTAAGTCTAAATCAAAGAGCTTTCACAAGAATCGATCGGCTGTTCGAGATGACGAATTCCCAGAAGTTACCATCAATATGGTCAATAAGGAAAAGTCCCCGATTGTTTCAAGTGATTCTAGCCCTGACTTTTCTCCAGGAAGAAAAGTTAATTTGGGAATAGCCCAACTGATGTCTCGACTCCAGCTGAAAGCGGTCGGACCCAAACAATCTGCAGTCATAGTTAATGTGGCTGATAAGGGAAAGTCGACTCGACCTTCTAGCTCTGACCTGCTTATATCGCATCGTCTAACCCGGTTGCGATCGGGAACCATTAGACAAAGAGATTATCAGAGAATGCAAAGGGGATTATCCTCGGATGATGAAGCATCAGATGCCAACTCTGCAGTTGCTTCTGACAAAATGGTGTCCAGCCCAGGACAATCCCACGAGGTATTCATGATCAACACCGAGCAAATTGCCAGAATTCTCGAGGATGCTCTAACCAAGTAGAAAGAGGTATTCAAGATTGAAATGGAAATAGCTATGCTACAGATGAGGGAAGAGCATGACCAACAAATTCGGGCTCTGTCTAATCAGTTCGGTGAATCCAGCCGTCGCATCCTTGCTGACCAAGTAAGTAGCGATTTAGATGTGGATGAACGTCTTAATACTGAGAACCCTCCCGTTGACCAGAACACTAGGGGTGGACCCACTGAAGATAACAATACCGGGGGTGGTCCCGCCAATGATAACAACATTAGGGGTAGCCCCGTTGTTCCTCTCACAAATCGTCTGAAGCATGATACAGACGAAGACGAAAAGATGAAGGACCTCGGGAGAAAATTCAATGCTCTGATGTCTGATCGAGAGGTAAAGAAGACCGAGATTCCGTGTTCTTACCCGAGAGAATGGGATTCGACCCCGTATCCGGCGAAGTTCAACCTGATCAACTTCACGCCGTTCAATGGGAAGGGTTCACTCACTCAGCAATTGATCTAATTTAAGTCCCACTTGGGTAAGATCTACTTTAATAAAGTCTTGATGGTTCGGTCATTTATTAGCACCCTTCGTAGGCCCGCCTTTGATTGGTACCGTCGTCTCAAGTCTGAAAGCATCAACAGCTGGGACGACCTGGAGAACCTGTTCCTCGCTCACTTATTTGATGATGATGCTGATGTGTCAATCAGGACACTCTTCGATGAGAAGCAAAAAGACGACAAGATGATCGACGAATTCGTCAAGCGCTTCCGAAACAAGGCGATGAACTGCCAAGATCCGATCACAGAGGACTTCATCCTTCAAACCTATCATAATAACCTCTCTTTGGACATGTTGGAAGTCATGGGAGTAGCACCGTCTAACACCTGGAAAGAGTTGAAGGTGCACGGAGAACGAGCCGAATGCTTCTTTAGAAGGAAGCAAGCCGAGAGAAGCCAACCGATGGCTAACCCTCCAAATTCAAGCTTCGTCTCCCGTAGTAAAGGGAAATCCCCTGCAACTGCTGTTGGTGCTAATCAGACGTCACAACAACAATCCCGGAGACAGCAAAAGATTTTAGATTTGAGACTCCAAAAAGAGTACTCTTTTAAGGACAAAGACGTTCCAGCCATTTTCGAATCACTTCTTGAAAACAACAAGATCAAGCTTCCACCTATCGCAAATCAGGAGGAAGCTGATAATATTTTGGATCCAAAGTATTATGCATACCACAGGAGGATCCTTCATCCCACAAAGGCTTGCTTCGCTCTCAAGAATAGCATCCAAACATTGGTTGAAGCCAGCATCATAACACTAAACTAAGCCTAATGAGAGCGATACTCCGACAAGTATAAGAGTATAAACTGCTCCTTCCGACACTCCAAAGAGTATACGAGTATAAACTGCTTATCGATCCTCCAACCGGTATATGAGGTTAAACTGTTCCTTGATACTCTAATAGATATATGAGTCTAAACTGTTTCCTACTGTTGACGGGAAGTTCCTGGAGAATTTTTATACGTAATATTCTTAAGGATAACCCGGTCATATAACTGAGTACAAAGTCAGACCCAGTTCCACAAAGGAAGCTGGAGGTGGATGATTCATGTAACGGGAAGTTCCCGAAAGAATGCTACATGTAACTTTTTTAGGGATAACCTGATCATTACAAACAAAGTGATAAACACTAAACCCCCACTGTGATTTCTGAACACTCTTTTATTGACAACTCACAGTTTTCCACCACAAAATCCCCTACCGATCAAACTAATTGATGGTGAGACCACCAAAATTCCTTTTGGTTAAATCCATTTAAACTTTCAATGTATCTGTGCACTCAACATCCTCATTGTTAGAGTCCGGACATGGTACTCAGAATTTTAATATCTTAATCCTTGACGAATTGTCAAACCCCTTCGTGTTAAGTTCTTATCACTTGACACCAAGAATCCCCATTAAGTAATCGGTACAAGTCAACACTCCCTCTGTGATTTGTACTCCCACTCCCACTGTTTACCTATCAAACCTTCTTACAGTTAGGACCACAACCAAAATCCCCTCTCGATTCCTCCAATGAACGAAAGGTCCACAAATTGAGCGATCAAACTTTCCTACAGTTAGGTTCATCACAAAACTCCCACTCGGTCAAACCTTCCTACAGTTAGGGCCAAAGCCAGAATCTCTTTTTGATTCCTCCAGTGAATGAGAGGTCCACTTTCAAATTGAGTGATCAAACCTTCCTACAGTTAGGGTCATCTCAAACCCTCACTAGGTCAAACCTTCCTACAGTTAGGGTCAAAATCATAATTTACTCTCGATAAACGAGAAATTAACCTTTACTTCGGTAATCAAACATTCCGATAGTTAGGATTATCCGAAACTTTTTAATTCTCGGAATGGAGATCCCACTCCTAGTTTTACTCTTTAGATTCTCAAAGTGGAGATCTCACTTTGAGTTTCTTCTGCACTAAAGATAGTATATAAAATTCTTCCTCTTCGGTTTTGAGAGATAGAATAAAAAATTCTTCCTCTCCCATTTTGGGTTCGTCTTTGCCCCAAGAGAAGACACAATATTTCAATATTATAACTTCAAAATCTGCATCTTACACACGTGGGGAATTTTATCCCAAAGCATAAATAAGGATAAGTCGGCGTCTAATACGCATTACCGGTTAGTCTTTGACCATAAAAAGGATAAAAGCCCACATATTCGGCATTGTAGCGGGTCGTTATTAATAACACCAAAATCTGCACCTTACACGTGCGAGGAACTTTATCTCGACTCCTAAGCAGGGATAAGTCAATGCCTAACACATGTTGCCAGTTAGTTCTTAACCTTAAAAAGAATAAAAGCACACATATTCGACATTATAGCAGGTTATTATTCATAATGCCAAAATCCATGTTTCACACATACGTGGACTTTTATCCCGAATCCTAAGAAGGGAGAAGTCAACGTCTAACACGCGTTGCCGGTTTAGTCTTTCACTGATTGAAGAAGACAACAGAATCCAAGTTTGGGGACTTTTATCCCAAAGCCTAAGTAGGGATAAGTCAGCGCCTAACACGCGTTGCCGGGTAGTCTATTCCCGTGAGAAAGACGAAGTCTACGTATTCAATATTGTAACACTAAAAGAGTTAACTCTTTTAGCGTAACGTTACATGCGGAACGGATTTAAACAATCCACATGCAAGCCTGATTCAAACGGTAATCGGTAAAGACACGTCAAATCCGTTGAAGGCTGAGGATTTACCAAAAAATCCTAAGTCAGCGTCTAATACGCGTTGTCGGGTAGTTTATTCCTGTGAGAAAGACGAAGTCTACGTATTCAATATCGTAGCACTAAAAGAGTTAACTCTTTTAACATAACGTTACATGCGGAACGGACTTAAACAATCCGCATGCAAGCCCGATTCAAACGATAATCGATAAAGATACGTCAAATCCGTTGAAGGCTGAGGATTTGCTAAAAATCCTAAGTCAGCGTCTAATACACGTTGCTGGGTAGTTTATTCCCGTGAGAAAGATAAAGTCTATGTATTCAATATCGTAGCACTAAAAGAGTTAACTCTTTTAGCACAACGTTACGTGCAGAATGGGTCTAAACAATCTGCATGCTAGCCTGACTCAAACGGTAGTTAGTAAAGGCTAATCAAACCCGTTGATGACTGAGAATTTACCAAAAATTCTATAAATGTGAGTCATTGATGCATCAGCTTCATTAGTTGGTCTCGTGACTTGAGCATCCAACGACTTCGGTATAAGATCCATATCTGCAGACGAAACAACTTTAATAGTTGGTCCTACAGCCTAAAATTTAGGACCGCCACGCTCCAACGCCTTAAGAGCTTAAACTGTATAGACTCCAGCAAACCTACGAGTATAAATTGTGTTAACGCTGGTCAATGCGTTACAACAAAAGTCAACGTCGGACAGCGCGTTATAGTAAAGGCCGATGTCGGTCAACGCATCAGCAATTTTGACAAAATAAGGCAAAAGAATGATTCCATGGAGCTCAGTCGTGTTCAGATATGAATTTCTGACAAAGATGATCAGTTCAAAGTCAACTCAATGGCACGAGCTAAGTTCAGAAACGTACGCATCAACTTCAGTTCAAGATTTCAACAACGGTTAGACGATAAACGCATCGCTAGAAGATCTTTGTCTATTCGACAAAATAATGAATAGACTGAAGGATGAAGAAGTTAAGAATTAAAGCAGTTCATAGGTCCCTCTACGAGATTGAGGAATGGGCATATCTTATCCAAAGCATTCCAGACTCCTCTATAAAAGAATGAGTCTGAAATACTTGGGAGGGGGTATCTGTAGGCGTCTAAAAATGCCTATAAGTATCCACACACAGCTAGAGACAGAGAAAAGACAAAGAATGTCACTATTCGAGTCTAAGAGGATTATCTGATGCGGACCAGCTCATGAAGCGAAACGGCGAACTGAGTGGCCCGCGCGCTCATCAATCAATTCGCGCGCGTTAATCAACATGCGTGCATCAATCAGTTCACACGTGTCAATCAGTTCGCACACGTCAGTCAACACGTCCGCGTTAATCAGTTCGTGGGCGTCGGTCAGTGTGTGCTCGTCAATCAGCTCGCGCACGTCGGTCAACACGCACGCGTCAATCAGTTCGCGCACGTCAGTCAACACACGCACGTCAATCAATTCGTACTCGTCAGTCAACTTGTGCTTATCGGTCAGTTCCAAGTGCCGTAAAGAAGCTCACGAGCGCATGAAGCAAATTAGCAAATCGTACAAGTAAACAAGACGGTCAAACATACAAAACGGTGGAAAATACAAGTCCCGGAAAAGTCAGAAGACACCAAACAGTTCAGCAAAAGAGCCGAACTACCCACACCCGCGCGAGTCAAACCGCGCCGACCCGCACCCCCCGTGGGTCAACAGCGCCCGTCGCGCTGTTTTGACCCGAAAACGCATTTTTTCGATGGTTTTCTCAGGATTTATTAGTTCTAGGGGTTCCCAACTAACTTGATATCATCTACAAATGTGGTTAGGCCGTTATTTACTGAAGATAAGGCCAAATCACTCATTCTCATCAACATACCCATATCCGGAGCCCTATAAATATAAGCCTAGGGCCTCCTTTTAGCGGGAGGCAATTTATTAACAAGACGAGGAGGTACTGTCGAATTCCAAAGCCAAGAGTTACAAATTTTAGCGAGGGTTAGCGAGATCCTGGCGAACTCCAGCATAAAGAATGAGCTATTCGAAGGATCTGAAGCTTGTACGTCCGTTCCTTGAGATTAGGCTTTGTCTTAACCTCAAGAAGACCTATTGATTTCGCTTGGTCGATTTTAGCGTTTCAATCAAATACTCCCTTAGAGAAGGCGAAGCTCTGCCTAATTTTCCATCAACTGGTCCAGATCTAAGGCGGTCCACGAATATCAAAATCCCCAGCACAGGCAAAGATCCCGCACAAGCAGAAGACCGATAAACGATCTCCCTGCGTTTGTTTTGACGAGAGTTATAATTTTTGTTTTCATTGTGTAAGAGTCTTATAAAAAGACTATCTTTTTTTTGTTTTCATTGTAACGACTGAAGTTGTAATGAATACCGCAATGAATACATCAAATTTCGATGCAAATTATATATATATATATATAGAGAGAGAGAGAGAGAGAGAAATTTTCCTGTGCGAATGAGTTTTTGCACAGCACTGTGCGAAAACAAGTCTGGGCCCTTGGATTTAACGAGCGGTGCTGATGAAAGCTGAATCCACTTCTATCTCGTGACCGCAGAACCCAAGAAAATCTCGTGACCGTTGCTTCTCCTCAAACCTTCGTCTCTCTCTCACCTCAAATCCTCCTCCCCTCTCTCCTTAAACCCTCCTCCCTCTCTCTCCCTCGTGGAACCCTCAAGCTCGTGAAACCTAAGCACCGCCGTTGGGGTTACCCGACAACTCCTCAAACCCGCCTCTCCCTCTCTTGCTCATGACCCTAAGCACCGCTGCCGACCAACTCCGATCGTCGCCAGAAGCAGATCGCCGACCAAACTCCGACTCCGACCTCCTCCTCCAACTCCAGATCCAAAGGGAACTTGAATCAAAATTGTCTGTAAGTAAAATTTTAATTTTAATTTTTAAGATTGAGGGTTCTTGTTGTTTAATGAGTTATACATGATTATGATGGTTGATGCTTGTTGGATTTTAGTCAAAATTGCTTGTTGGATTTTTTTGGTTTGCGTGGAGCATTTGATTTGTAAATGTTGCCTCCTTACTAAAGATGGGAAGAGGACTTGAGCAAAAATTCGGTCTAGAATTTCCTGATCCTGCTAGCTGAGGGCACAATTACTGCTTTACGGTCTTAATTAAACTCAAAGAGATGTATCTTTTATTTTTCTCCGGACCGTAGTTTTTTCTCATAATCTATAAAAATGATAGGCTTTGGAAAGATGGGTCTTCTAAATAATTGTTGGATTTAGGGTTTTGTTCTCGATTAAAAATTGTGAAGATGGGTCTTCTAAATAATTGTGAAGATGGGTTATTAAGGTGATTTAGGGTTTTGTTATTGGTCTATTTTTGTGAAGATGGGTCTTCTAAATAATTGTGAAGATGGGTTTTCTAAGTAATTGTTAAGATAGTTCTGGAGATTACTTCAATATTTGCTTCAAATTTCTAAAAAGTCACATTTGCTTCAAATTCAGCATGGTAGTCAGGAAAACCTTCGAATCCTATTTTACTGCAAGTGTCACATTTGCTTCAAATTTTAGCATGGTTGCATCTACTGCCTGATACCATGATGTGCAAGGTCTCCTCTTGTAGTTAGGTTCAAACTATTTCAATTTCCCCTACTGATCATGACTAAATTTGGTTTCATGATAAAGTTGTATATTTTGGTACATGGAGTCATCTTCAAGCACTTGTCATGGATTGATGTGCCATTGTGGAAGGAGGGCTATACTCTCCAGATCTGGAACTAAGACGAACCCTGGTCGATTGTTTTTGGGATGCGCTAATTGGAAAGTGAGTAATTGCAGATTCTTCAAATGGATGTCTGATGAAGAGGAGTTTGAAGGTTCAAAGGCAAGGCTTGTTCAAACGAAGCAGCCGAGCGTGATCCCGCAAGTTTCAAGTGCCGTGTCAATTGGAGAAGTTCGGGAAAAGAGAAAGATTGAAATTGATATTATGGAATTGTTGAAGCTTGTTGTATTTGTTCTTTTATTTGGTATTTTTCTTGGATTTGTATTTGGTATTTTTATTGGATTTATGCTAAGTAGGGTGTAAGAATGTATTATTGGATGAGTAAGATTTGTATTTGATATGATAAATTTAGTCTTTTATTGGATTTGTGCTAAGTAGGGTGTAAGAATGTATTATTGTATTTGTACCAAGTTGATAACTACAGCAAGTTGATAACTAGCAAGTTGATATACACCAAGTTGATAACTACAA
>BQKN01031797.1:0-11057 GCA_022839385.1 Asparagus kiusianus
CTCGAAAAAGAGAACATCAATGAAAACAGCAACTTTTACCGGAAACAAGCTGGCGACCACAGTGAGAGCCACCGATCACGCTGCCGAGATCGGAGTGACGCAACCGGCCTTCAAGATCCGGGTGAATGAAGAGGTCGAGTACGAGTTCGACCAGCAGAAGTTTGAAGAGTACCTCTCTTCCTCCTCCTCCAGATCCGCCTCTCCAAACGGGCGCGGGAAGACTCCATCTCCCCGAAGGGCTCGCGGGATCTCCAACTCAAAGACCCAAGATCCCGTCGCTGTTGCTACACCCGCACCAAGCAACGACCCCGTGTCGATCAGCATGGTCGGTGTTTCAACTCCAGCTCTCTTTCCCTACACAAAGGCGATGGAAGATGCAACTCCAGTTCTGTCCAAGAGGGCCCGCCACAGACGTCGTCAACACCTCGCTCGACAACTAGCCAAGGCCAGGGAGTTAAAAGATGGGGTGCGCTACATGGAAGACTTGAAGTCAAGGCAGCGACGAGAGCAGCAACTCCGGACAACCCACTCCTCCTCCAAAACAGAAACGAATGAAGGGGTTGGTGCCAAAAGCCCGTCCACAAGCACGTGGGCGTGGTTGCCAAAGCCAGAACCAGTGCCTCAAACACAAGAAGGTGGAGTTGCCGCCCAAATTCCTTCAAAACCAGATCCGGTGCCTTCAACGGAGCCAGGTAACAAAGGGGATCATTCAAAACCCAGCTTTCCTTTGAAGGGTCGCCTCGGTCCCTTATCAGTGAATCGAGGTAGAGTACCCATCAAGGAAAGACTGGGACCATTGAAAGGTCCCCAAGTTGCAAATCAGACTGGGGGTCGAATCACCTCCCCCAAGAAAGATGATAAAGGGGAAACCCCTATAACCGACCGCATCGGGTTGCGAGTCGAAGTAAAAGAGCCCGTTCAATTTCTATGATCACAAAAACGTAAATTTGAACGGGCCACTTTTGAGAAGGCTAACAAAGCAGCACATCCCCAAATGAAACCACGCTCATCTGATGAGGATGGTATCATACAGGGGAACACATGCCAACGCTCTATAGGTTGCTCCAGTTACCAAACTAACGAGCTGTACTATAGAGCTGGGGGTATGGAAAAAACCCGAAAAGAGTATGTGCAGGACACAAAGAAATTCAGAAGGGGATTATCCCAATACTTCAGCCCGGATCCGCCTGCCGAGGCATCCCCATACATGACGCGGTTGCGAACGGGAGCCATCAGCCGGAAGGACTACCGAAGGGTGCCAAAGAAGCTTTCTCTAGAAGAAGAAACGACGGATACTGATTCAGACTCTTGCCCAGCAGCAGCGTTTGATAACGCAGCTTCTAACATCGGGCAACCTTATGGATCGCTTATGATTAGGGCCAAACGGGTAAATAAGCTACTTGAAGAGGCCCTGGCTAAGCGAAAAAAGGGCTCCAAGTTTGAAGCAGAAATGGCTGTGCAACAAATGAGGGAGATGCACGACCAACAAGTCGCAAGGCTGACCATCCACCGAGGGGAACCAGTCTTCACCACCAGAAACGGGAGCAAGTACGGTCGACTGGCTGGGGCGGGAACGATTACAACCACAATCACATCTGTTGAGAGGACCCATCAGAAGCCCCTGCACCAAGATGTTCAAAACCAGATGCAGTCTCAAGTCAATCAGCAGATTGGAGGAGACAAGCCGGGAAATTCAGATGATTCATACCACTTCGATGTTATGACCCGGTTGGCTAACATCCCAGTGAAAGTAACGCTACAAGAGTTATCACAGCTTTCAAAAGGCATGAGAGAGACGTTCACCATCACTCCTGACCAACTCACTCAAATTGTTCAAGAAGCGCTAATCAAGCAGAAAGAAGAATTTGACGCTAAGATGGAGGTGGCCATGCAACAAATAAAAGAGTTGTAGGTTCAAGAACGTCAATTGGAGGCTAGTTGTTACACTATGCCAATCACGCCTATTCCAAATAGGATGAGTGACAACAGTTCGAATCTAGATATGGTCATCAAAACTGATTCACCCCTCGGCAACACTGGGGGTGGTATGACCTCGCCCCTCGGTAACACTGGGGGTGGTGTGACCTCACCTTTCAATGACGCTGGGGGTGGCTTAATTCCTTCTTCTCAACATCATTTGGCGAGAAGTGAAGAGAACCAGAGGAAGGTCGAACCTGTCACCTCCCCCGTCAGGCGTTATCCCAAAAGAAAGAAAGCTGAGGGAAGTCAACCGGAGTTCAGGCTCAGGTCGGCTGATTTTAATCAGTCATGGCGGCGACTGCTACGGGAACGATACTCCTTCAAGGACGATGATGTTCCAGACATCCTTGGATATCTTCTGAAAAATGACAAAATCAAGCTCCCACCTATCAAAGATCAGGAGGAAGCCAACCAGATTTCAGACCCAAAATATTGTGGGTACCACAGGAGGATTCTTCATCCCACCAAAGGCTGTTTTGCTTTAAAGAAAAGCATCCAGGCCTTGATTGAAGCCGGCGTCTCAATCGCAGAACAAACCGAATGAGAACAATCGCCACACTCCGAAAAAGTATATGAGTATAAACTGCTTCTTTCAAGACTCCAACGGGAATATGAGTATAAACTGTTCCTTTATATCTAACGGGAAGTTCCTGGAGAATATTATACGTAATATTCTTAAGGATAACCCGAGACCAATACTACTTATTGAACCAGTCTCCTGATGATTTTCAATAAGTTTGAACCCAAAGCGGAAGGACCGTTCGTAGTAGAAACAGTTTACTCGAACGATGCATATCGCCTAGTCTCCAAAGAGGATGACCGGCTTATGATGCCAATAAATGGCAAATTTCTGAAGAGATACTATCCTTAGTATCCTCAGAAGAATTGAGGTACCGGGAAGTTCCCGGAAGAATACCACATCGGGGTATTCTTAGGGATAACCCGGTCGCTGATGAACAAGAAATCAATATTCGAAGTCCGAATGTTCTTGTTTAACAGAGTCTAATTCTCTTTTGTTGAGATAAAATCTGATCACTTAGTACGATCAATTCTCCCTCACAAAACTTTCAGTGGTGTTTGACTGCTCATAGTCTCCACCACACAATTCCCACTTGGTCAAACCTTACGACAGTTAGGGCCAAAGCCAAATTCCCCTCTCGATTCCGTCAATGAACGAGAGGTCCACAAATCGAATGATCAAACCTTCTTTCGGTTATGATCATTCTCACACTTCCCATTTGGTCAAACCTTACTACAGTTAGGACCACAACCAAAATCCCTTCTCGATTCCTCCAATGAACGAGAGGTCTACTTTCAAATCGAGTGATCGAACCTTCCTACGGTTAGGATCGTCTCAAACCTCCCATTCGGTAACCAAACCTTACGACAGTTAGGGTTATCCGAATCTTTTCATCCTTCGGATTCTGGGGGTGGAGATCCCATCTCGAGTTTCCTTTCCTGCTGAAGATAGAATATAAAATTCTTCCTCTTCAGAATCGAATGACCAAACCTTACGACAGTTAGGGTCATTTGAACCTTTCGATTCGGTAACCAAACCTTACGACAGTTAGGGTTATCCGAATCTTTTCGATTCTCAGAGTGGAGATCCCACTTCTAGTTTCATCCTTCGGATTCTGGGGGGTGGAGATCCCACCTCGAGTTTCCTTTCCTGCTGAAGATAGAATATAAAATTCTTCCTCTTCAGAGTCGAATGACCAAACCTTACGACAGTTAGGGTCATTTGAACCTTTCGATTCGATAATCAAACCTTACGACAGTTAGGATTATCCGAATCTTTTCGATTCTCGGAGTGGAAATCCCATTTCTAGTCTCACCTTTCCCTTGGCTTTGCTTTCAGAAAAGACAGGGATGAAGTCGGCGCCTAATACGCGTTGCCGGGTAGTCTTTCCCGTGAGAAAGACGAAGTCTATGTATTCAACATCATAGCACTAAGTCTAAGAGAAGCAATTTTCTTAGCACAACGTTACATGAGGAACGGATTTAGACAATTCGCATGCTAGCCCGATGCAAACGGCAATCGGTAAAGGCAAGTCAAACCCGTTGAGGGCTGGGGGTTTGCCAATAATCCCAAAGTCTGTACCTAACACGTATAGCCGATTTAGTTTCTTTAAAAAAAGAAGACACTACGGCAGATCAAGCCCATGGAGGACTTGGAGGTGTACCAAAAAATCCTATGAAGAAACATCAGAAGAAAAGCAGATGCAGAGTCTCTTATAATAGATCAAGATGAAAGCATACAACAACAGGGTCGTCAACCCAAAGGCAGCTGACGACTAAGAATACGAGACTCTAAACCGGAGATCCTGTCCATATAGCTCTGCTCGAACTCTGCCTGCAAGCTAGCTCGGACAGAATCCTCAGAACTGCTCAAGACCTCCGCGGCTTCAGCTCGCAGCTTCATCAACCCCTCCTGTGTTGTTCCCAGCTTGTCGAGCGTCCACTCACGAGAGCGCTCCAATCCAACCAGGTCCTCGGTGATTATAGCAGCAGACTCTTCGGCACGTCCCAAGGCCTCCTTCAGACTAGCTATCTCTGCACGAGAGGAATCTAGGGAGCTGAGTAACTCGCCTCTGCTGGTGTCCTTCCTCGCCAGAGCGGCCATCAGCTGTCCGACAGTATGCTCACGTGATCGGAGCTCGCTGCTAATGGAAGATCTCAGGTCACGCTACTGCGTCAACCTATCCTCCACCTGAGAAGATGCAAAAGAGGAAGCTCCACCAGTCTTCAGCTCCCTCAGCTCTCGAACCTCTGACTCCAGGGTAGCGAATTCAGCAGTGAAAGAATCGGCCAGCTCCGGATGTCCTTCCTCCCTCATCATCATCATATGAAGAGAGAAGGAACGCCTGAACTGATCGAAACAACATCCCCTGTGAAGAAGTTTCTCGATCATGCCATTATAGAAGGTCGTAAAATATCCCAGGTCCATACGAAAAACGTCTCGGTCTGGATCGGTATCGACCAAAAGAGCGTGAACATGCTCATAAAGAGAAGATCGAGGTCCTGAAAGCAGCAATACAAGAAGCTAAAGGACTATCAAAAAAATAATCAGAAAACCCGAAGGGGGAGTTCGAGGCATACCTATACCGGCAGAAGTCCCCTCGGGTTGAGATCCGACGGAATCCGAAGTAGCGACAGGAGTGGTCATGGGGTGTGTATCAACCCTCGTGGGCAAGTCAGTCGTACTACTCGGTGGAGGTCGGAAAACGCCCGCAGCTGCAGCAGCATCAGGCACATCGCCTGGTCCTACAGTTAAGCTTTCTTATTAGCCAAAATGAAAATTTAGGCAAGTAAAGAAAAGCGGGATTGGATATATACCTGTGAATGAACCACTCCCAAAGAGTGGTCTCATAGGTATCTCCGAAGTCTGTTCGGCCAACATATCGGCCAGTAATCCAGCGTCGGGTCTCGAAAAGCCGGGAACAGGAGCATGCTCCTGTACCCCGAAGCCCGCGTCTGGAAAGACTCCATCCTCAGCTAGTTCTTCTCTGGCAGCATCTACAATACAACCAGAGGGTTGGAGAGATGCACAAAAGAGAAAGCAAGGCACAGGATATCCTTGAACAGAGATATACCTGAGTATGGGATGGTGTGATCGACGCTGCTCGCCGGCTCCAGATCAACGTTCAGGTCAATGCCTAGGGAACCATCATGAAGAGCATCGCACATTTCTTGCATAAAGCAATCCATGTGGTCGGGTCCAGGAAATGCCGGAGCCGGGGGAAGCTCACCGTCTTCAAAGATCCCTGAAATCTAAAACATGATTATGAATCCCAAAGGTAAATCACCTCAAGGCAACAAAAATACATTCAAAAGGTGTTATCTTCCTCACCACCGGCAATGTCGTTCAAGTCCGCTCCACACGGACGCCGGTCGATAGGTGGTTTGTGAGCAGTCTTCTTCCTCTTCGAAGCACCAGCTCTCCTAGAACCCACAGGTCGATCATGCGCAGGCTTACTACTCATAGTAGCTCGGTCCTCAAGCCCTGAGCCCGTGAAGTAAGAAGCAAGCGGCTCATGATCGCCAGAGGTCCTACCTGAAATGATGACATTCATAAATGCCAGCTGGATTCAAGAAAGGAAATCAAAGGGTATATGACAAACCTGCACCGAGTTCTCCTTGGTCGGTGTCTATATCCGCAAACTCCCCATCAGGAGTCTCGACCTCGTCATCCATAGGGAGAGACCCTGCATCATCTCTGCTGGAGAGGGAGGATTTACCACGCCTCTTCCTCTGCTTCCGAGCAATCGCAGCCTTACGAGCAGCCATCATGGCGGCCTGCACTGAGTGATCGGACTCCAACTCTGAAAGGCTCTTCACGCCTATGAATTCATAAGCAGAAAGAAGCCACTTGCAGCTGAGAAAAGTGATCATCGGCTTGCGCCTATAAGAGGGAAGAGCAAAGCGGGCCCCAGTGCAGCCCGCCATGGTCCACAACCACGCTCGCACGCCGTCAACTAGTCCTCCCTCAACCCTCAAACCGCGGCTGGGGTTCCCGATATATAGCTGGTCATAGCCGAACTGACGAGCAAAGCGGCAAGGGAGGTAAGGCTCTATATAGCATCGGTTCTTCACCCGGAAGACAAGATACCCGACACGGATGTTAATCAACCAACGAAAACAGCCGATGTCGAGAATGGTGCGGTTACTCCGGGGCTTCTCCTCATCAATCAACACGTCGCCATATCGGCCCGAAAACTGAGGAAAGCACTTAAAGAACTCCCAGCCCTTGCGGACTTGAAGCTCCTGCTGAACGTCCTCGAATTTCTTCCCGAGCCATCTGCTCTTCTCCAACAGCTGCAGATATGGAACAGGAACATCAACAGCACTAGGCGCTGACATCAGTCCAGGATGGTGAAGAACGAGCCACGCCATCAGATATGCGTAGGGGAGCTCGACCTTAGGACAGATAAGCTCGGTAGATATCTCAGGACCCACCTGAGTAAAGCTACGGACCACGCTCCTAAGCCCGCAATGGATGCTAGCCACCATCGCCGGAAGCAAAGAAAGCTCTCTCCCATAAGCTAACTGAACCGCGGGAAAAAGCACCTCAAGAGGTAAGGCATCCGAAGACTGATGAGGAACAACACACTTCTTCAACCAGAGAGCAAGATATCCTGCCAACAGAGACCTAGGCTCTATGGACTTCTGCGCACGGCGGAGGAACGAGCGAAACTTGGTCCCCGCGGGGAAAGCTCCCTCAGCGCTGGCAAGGGTATAGGATTGGGCCCCGCTCTTCTCCACCAACTCGTTAACGGCAGTGACAGTCAAAATATCTAGCTCGCGAACAAGGTCGCTAGAGCTACCCTCCAAGTTCTGGAACAAATAAGTAGCGAACTGCTTCAAGCTAATCTTCCTCTTTGTCTTCGCCGGGGGGGAAATCAGGGTCAATGAGGTATGATAATGGCAAGTGAGGTCCCAGAGAGTGGCATACATATCGGGATCATCCTGCTTCAACCTCCACAACTGCTGGTTCGAAGGGAAATACTCCTGGTAAGGGTAATCTCCCATCGGGAGACCAAAAACCTGATGCATCTCGTGGAGAGCCAACCCCAACTCTCCATCACCAGTCAGGAAGGTGTTGCTATCCGGCATGTACGTCTCCAACAATGCCAAGAAATGGCGGCAGCTGACGGGAAGTCCATACATAGTAGCCCGTATAGGCACATACAGGCCACTGCTCTTCAAAATCTCCTCCCAACGGCCCAAAACGTAGCCGGTCATACGGGGCCACCACCCCTTGGGTAAAGAAGAAGCCCAACCATAGCATCGATACTCCGGGTGAGGAAGCCTTCTCCCAAGGAGAGCCAAGCGGTTCCTCACTGTAGAAGCAACTGTAAACATCTCATCTGGGGGTGCGGCGCCAAGACCCATGATCCCGGGTCGTAGGCCACGAACAGGATGATATCCGCCGGAACCAGGGGTCTTTCCATGAGAAATGTACCCACACTGGACCCGCACAGCGTCATCAGTGAGCTTCCAGGACATCCGTCTCTCCACACCTTGCCCCTCCAGATGAGTAAAGGAGTAATGGCGAGGGATGGAAGGAATATACAGAAGGGCACTCTCTTCAAGAGTTAACCAATGCTCCTCTGGGAGGGTCAATATGTCGGGATCCTCCACATGATCCCCGAACAAGAAAGCCGGCTTCTTCAAAGCCTGGGTGGACATAGCATCCGCAGTAAAAGTAGCGTCGGTGAGGAGCTGGCGTAAACAGTGGTGACCCCCATCCCGTATCAGGCGACTGGACTCATCTGAACGATCCCCGTCAAACTGCGGGAACGGATCAACCGCTGGCCTAGCAGAAGCCGAAGAGAAGACCTCGTGGCTACAACCGGTGTTTGCATGAGCAGGGAAGCTACCACCAGGAAAATCGACTGCAACAAAGCATAAGGATGGGATCAGAACACTTATCTCATAAAAGCAAAATGAGATTGTTCGCGGGATAATTGGTGAAGACGATTTCGAGTGCCCTACACCGGGAGGACGGTATACGCCATCACGTGAATCACGTGATAATGTATACCGACCCATAAGGTGTAAGGCAACACGAGATCGCCCCAATATACCCAAAGACTTGAATTGGCTAAGCAAAACAAGTCTGAAACCTTAACCCCCACGGGAGGGGTATCGGTTCTTCCTTCATGACCCGCGAAAGGTCAATCCGGGATACAGACCTTAACCCCCGCGGGAGGGGTATCGGTTCTTCCTTCATGACCCGCGAGAGGTCAATCCGGGATACAGAAAATCAAAATCCTCACCCCCATAAAAAGAAGTCGCTGGGGATGATGTCGCGGGAACCTCCTCCTCGCTATGCGGCGGACGAGAGTGACTCCCGGAAGGTCGAGATCGGCGGGGAGACATCGCAAATCTGCAGTGAAGAGCAGTACATCAGGTACAATATATATACACGAAATATTGGAAAAGGGGAAATTAAGCACTTGGACTTGAAATCCTATAAGCAAATAGGACTTTACAGTTAAAGTCTAATTAAACCTACGAATTTCGTGCACGCAAAACGATAATCGTCGTTTCGCGATGAATTTCGGCGAAATACCCAAAATACCCCCCGTGCTCAAGGCCAAATTTAGGTCAAGGACACGTGTGACTCGGGTCGTGGTCATTATACTTGATCATCTAACATCCCGGTACCCTATAATTCTGATCAAATTTTGCAAATAAGTCCTTTTGCAGAATTTGGTCAATTTTACATAAAAGCCCCTCCTCGAACTTTTGGTTTTGCATCCACGTGCCTTTACCAAAAATTCGATCAAGAGTTTGGGGTCAACACTCTCTGAATTTCAGCCCCGAATTCGTGGTCATTTTGCAAATTAGACCCCAGAAAATTATATGGGCTGTTTTGCAAATAACCCCCTCCAAACAATTCCTTGATCCCATTGCATAAAGCACCCCACATTTTTGAGTATGAATCAAAACCCAAAAAAATTTCAGTCCCATTCATGTTTGCTCAAAGACCCCCACGAAATTTCAGCCCTATTTTGCAAATAAGCCCCTATAGTTTCGGTTTTGCAATAAACCCCCATAATTTCGGTTTTTTTTGCAATCAAACCCCCAAGTGCTTATGTTATCCATGAACCCATCTATGGCAAACATAAATGTGCAATCTTACAAGAAAATAGGAGGATCAAGGAGAAGATCTTACCCAAGTCAAGAGAGGTAGCAACCCTAGTTTCAAGGGCCAAGATCCAAGCTTTGGAGAGGGAGAATGAAACCCTTGAAGGAGGAGAAAATTTAGCCCAAACCCGAAATTGGCTTAGAGGATTTAATGGGTTCTTGGCAAACAATGGAGGAAAACTCTTAGAGGAAGAAGAGAGGGGGAGGAGCCGGTTTTGAAACCGAAAATACAAGGGGGGGATTTCGGTTTTGGGGGGAGTCTCTCTCTTTTGAATTTTAAAAGAAGGGGGGGACCATAGTAAAAGACAAAAAGGGGAAAAGAACAAAAGAGAGGGGGGGGGGACCAAAGGAAAAAGGGAGACACCCCTAGGGGTGTCTCGGCAAAACCGAGACACCCCATGGGTGTCTCGGCTTTACCGAGACACCCCATGGGTGTCTCGGCCTAGCCGAGACACCCGGGGGGGTGTTCGACCCAGTTTTGACCCCCTGTGATATTCTCAGACTCCCCGTGTTATGTTAAATCCTCCGATATTCCAGAGGTGTCGATTCTCCTCGCCGACGGTTGAAAATATGGGTGAACTTCACACATCAACTTCCGACGGTTCCAAAACCCTAAGGTGGACGCCGGTCAACGCGTAACCTTAGGTCAACGCCATTCAACGCGTCGCATCAAAAGTCAACACGTGGCGACGAAAGTCAACGCGTGACGACGAAAGTCAACCCAAGCGGTTCCAAAACCCTAAGGTAGACGCCGGTCAGCGCGTAACCTTAGGTCAACGTCATTCAGCGCGTTGCAACAAAAGTCAACACGTGGCGACGAAAGTTAACACGTGACGACGAAAGTCAACCCACGCGGTTCGAAACCCTAAGGTGGACGCCGGTCAACGCGTAACCTTAGGTCAACGCCATTCAACGCGTTGCAACAAAAGTCAACACGTGACGACGAAAGTCAACACGTGACGACAAAAGTCAACCCATGCGGTTCAAAACCCTAAGGGCGAACGCCGGTCAACGCGTAACCCGAGGTCAACGCCAAATCGGTGCGTTGCGACAAAAAGTCAACCCCCAATGATCCGAAACTCCAGGTCAACACGATGTGACAGGGATAGTAAGTTCAAAAGTCAACTCAATGACACGAGCCAAACTCAACTCATCAGCTGTAGACTCGAGACTCCAACGACGGCCAGACGATAAACGCAGCGCCGGAACAACTTCGGTTATTCGACAAAGCACCGGATAAACCGAAGATCGAAGGAGCCGAGAGTTGAAGCGAACCACAGGTCCCTTAGGCCGACTGAAGGCTGGACCAATCATATCCAAAGTATTCCGGTCTCTTCTATAAAAGACACGAGTCCGAAACACTTTGGAGGGGGTATCTGTAGGCATCGAAAATTGCCGATAGGTCCCCACTCACAGCTCGGTGT
>BQKN01031838.1:0-11889 GCA_022839385.1 Asparagus kiusianus
GACTACACTGAGTCTACTCAGACTCTGCAAAATATGAATCAATATTAGTAGTCGACTACTCTGTAATCAGACAGTTTCTATAGAATAATCTGGACCTTAGTAGTCAACTGCTACTCTTAGTAGTCGACTACTAAGCAGAAACATGCACACATTCGTGTACATATAACACTTAGCAATTGTCACATGTTTATCATGTTTTAATACAGTACAAAGCAAGTAACTACAAATCAAAAGAATTATCTCCATGACTATTTAAACCATTGATTCATTTAATTAGATTAAATCTTCTCATTAGTCAAGAAAAAGACATAAACCCTAGGTATCGATTTAATTAACATGAACATGCTTGCATATTAAGCTTGAAACTTATATAATTTCATTTATTCACATTTACAAAACCAAAAATACCCCAAACCCAGGGTTTAATCAGATTTAATTAACATGTAAGCTCTTTATACCATAAGATGAGGGTTTTGAGCATAATTACACATAGAAAACAAGATAAAAATGAAGATCTACACTCTTTAATGATCATGATCGCGTTTCTATTATAAATAGCAAGTAAAGAATGTAGATCTAACATCAGGTTAAGGTTTTATATCAAAAATCCTCTTTTTATAATCTTAGACAGTTAGATCTGCGCATCGAAAATCTATATTACTCATTAAACCCAAGATCTACACTATGGGTAAGGTTTGGATGTAGGAGATCTTTCCTCAAACACGGTGTTGACCTCCTGAACATGTGTGTAAACTCCTTTCCTTAGCTATAGCCCTTGATCTCTTCCTCTGCTCGATGCCACATCTCAAACGCCTCGAGGAACTCAAAAATTGGCTCCAAGGTTTATGGGGAAGGAAGTGGCTATAAACTCTGGTGAATTACCTCAGGAATTAGGGTTTTTACAGGTATATATACTTAGGTTATCAATTAGGCTCGATATAAAACAAATTTGACCTGGATTCTGTAACCTGACACGGCACGCCCAGGAAACTCCCGCTAGTCGACTACTAAGCTTAGTAGTCGACTACTAAGCTAAAGTCAAGATTCTGAAAACAGTTTACGGGCTCAGTGTAGTCAACTACTAAGAGCACTAGTCAACTACATTAAGTCTGTTTGCATGTGCAAATTGATTCATTCTCATATTTAAAAATATGTACGTTGAATTGATCTCAAATCAGTTCATAACATACTCAAACATCAAAATATGCTATTTATCACAATATAACATATTAAATATCATTTATCACATAATATTCAAATTTGTGGGGTTTTACATTCTCCCCCTTAAAAGAATTTCATCCTCGAAATTCCACAACCGTATTATAAAAGTATCTACACTTAAAAGTCTAGGATGTGAGTGCTCCCACTTAACCCCTAACTAAGTAGAACTAGTACGTTAGGTGAAAAATCCAAACATAGAACCCCCATGTATATACCATATGCTCCAAGTGATTAGGAGTTAAGTATTAACATCCCCATTCTAGTGTTAAATATAAATATGACCATATTAATAATCATATATATAATCAAAGAATAATCAATTCAATCAAATTACCTGCTTAAATAGGTGCGGGTAGTCGCGACGCATATCCCCTTGCATTCCCAAGAAGCTTCTTCAGCTCCTTTCCGGTTCTATTGAGCCTTAACCAAATGTATCACTTTGTTTCTAAGCTTCTTGTCCTCCTTGGCAAGAATACATACATGAACCTCTATCGTGGTCAAGTCGTCATTAAGCTCAATCTCTGGTGCGTCTAACACTCACTGCTGCTCCTCATCGCGCAAATGCTTCTTAAGCATAGAAACATGAAAAACATCATGTATGCTCGGCATTGATGAGGTAAGCTCTAGCCGATACGAAACAGCTCCAATGCGCTTAATAATTCTGAACGGACTAACATACCTCAGGGCTAGATTTCCCCGCCTACCAAATTGTTGAACTCTCTTCATCGAAGATACCTTCAATAATACATAGTCCCTAATCTAGAACTCTAACGGTCATCACCTCTGATCTACATAACTCTTATGACGATTCTGCGTTGCTAGGATGTGCTCCCGAATCATCGCTATCTTTTTTGTAGTCTGTCTTACAAGCTCCAGTCCAAGTAATAAGCTATCCTCCGGCTTTGCCTAACATATCATGGATCTACAAGGCTTTTCGTACAGTTCCTCGTACGGAGCTATACCAATCGTCGTTTTATAACTGTTATTATAAGTGAACTCAATAAATGGGATGTGGTCCTCCCAACTACCCTGGAAGTCGATAATGCATGCTCGCAACATATCCTCCAATATCTGATTCACTCTTTTTGTTTGACCATCCGTCTGTGGGTGGAACATGCTACTGTATGATAACTGGCTCCTAAATGAATTCTAGAAACTTCTCCAGAAGTGGGATGTAAAAACTAAGCCTCGATCCGATACAATAGTCTCTGGGACTCTGTGTAAATGAATTATCTCCCGAATGAAAATCCTCGCATAAGTCTCTACCATGTAAGTCATCTTCACAGGTAAGAAATATGCTGACTTCGTTAGCCGATCTACTAACACCCAACTAGAATCATACCCTTTGTTCGACTTCGGCAAACCCACGATGAAATCCATAGAAATATCCACCCACTTCCACTCAGGAATGGGTAAGGGCTGTACGGTTCCCACATGTCTCTGATGTTCTGCCTTCACTTGTTGGAAGGTGAAACACTTAGCTATAACTTTGCAATATCCCTACGCATGCCACTCCACCAAAAATGCTTCTTCAGATTCTTATACATTTTTGTTGTGCCTGGATGCACTGTATACCTGGTACGATGTGCCTCATCAAATAAATCCTTCTTTAGTTTAGGATTATTCGGCATGACTAACCGGCCCTTCATCCGAAGGCCTCCATCTGCTCCAATAGTCCAATCAACTTTGGGCTCTTTGGAGATCCCCCCTCTTCGGGTTTGAATACAAGAGTCCTCTAGCTGAGCTTTGACCATTCTGTCACTCTAAGATGGTTGTACTAACATCACTCCCAGAAAGGCATTGCTCCTGCTAATCTCTGGTCTGAAGTCAAACTGACCGAGGGTGTAAAGGTCTCGATGTAATGAACACCTCAAGGCTGCAAGCCTAGGGACAATGTTTCCTACTTAATGCATCTGCTACCACGTTCGCCTTTCCCGGATGGTATTGAATCGTAAACTTATAATCCTTGATAAACTCAACCCATCATCGTTGCTTCTTATTGAGCTCCTTCTGAGAAAATAGATACTTCAATGTGACGCCCCTGTTTTCACACATGACTGCAGTCCAAGGTGAATCCAGAGATGTCAAACCTGTCATGTACCTACACTATGCAATAACATATTTCACCAATCACAGTAATATCCTTTAGTGGAATCAAAAAGAAGTGTAGGTACAAAACATGCAAAATAAGGTAAATAAATACAATAGACATGGTATAGAAGGATAAATCTCATAAATAAAACCATGTCTCAAATGAATAAAACTGTAAACACCTGATCTCTAAAATAATGTAAAATATCTCGACATGAATCAACTAAAAATATAACTAAGGCTCATAGCCTTTACAAAATGAAATACAACTCAAATAACTGAATGGAAACATAAATCTACTGTGGAGCCTCTACTAATAACTCATGCGACGACGACTATGCAAGAACTCTGTCATCCTGCGTCTCTCTGAAACTTTGAGCTCCCTAAAAAGAAATTTTTAAAATAAAAAGAACAACAACAAGAGTGTCAGAGCACTACAGCAAGATCACCTCCATCCGCCCCTAGGGCAAGGGATGCTAGATGAAGTTAAGGCTCTACCTATTAAGCATAGTCTACCTAGATCATTTTCCCCATATCTAATAGAGTTAACATTTAGACACCTACAAGACAAGACATATTACGTCGAGCGAAATAATCCAAACAAGAAAACCCTCATGTATATACCATATGTCTCAAATTGTGAATCGCTAATCATTGATCCTAAGCTAAGAATAAAATAAAGCAATACAGAAAGTACAAATATTCATAATATCGTATTTATAATATCTTCCACTGTCACTGGGAATATAAGATAAATATCAGCATATAACTCCACGTACTTTCAAAGGCAAAGTACCTCGATCATATATCTCAGCAATGAGTCATATATGTAACTGGCATTCGCCAAAGACTCAGGCTATTAACAATCGTCTCAATGCAAATTCTTGTAAGATTCTAATTTATCGCATCATCATGCGGGAAGGACTACCTGGTCAGTATCCTAATAGTGTACATGACTCATTAGTCTCATCACATCTCTGTACATAACACGAGTGCAGGACTACCAAGTAGGCATCCTAGAAATACGACTGACAAGCCTCATCGCACCCTAGTGCGAGATGGACTACTAGATAAAGCATCCTAAATCTGACTCAATGGCTTGTAGTAATGGTATATCGACGTACTACTCTATGTAGTATTGAGCGGTTCTCATCAACGATATCCAACATGTATATAAATGTGTAATCAACCTTTATCTCAAGTGTAATAAAAAAATTCATCATAATCCCCTTTCGGGATACTTGTGGTGAGCTACGACACTATTCAGGTGTACCCATGATTGTACATGTATCATCATGCGGCTCAATCCCCACGATCGCATTAAAAAAATGCAAGAAATGACACGACATGTCAAAAATATCCCAGGTTAGTCGATCGCCCAAGGGCGTCGGTCGACTGAATAGAGCATTGTGCACAATGTGCACACACATGACTTTACCGGTCGACCACCCTTAGGGCGTCAGTCAACCGGCCAGAGAAATATCTGGTTCTTAGGTTTTTGGGTTTGCATAATTTATAACTATATTTAAATACTTATTTATATCATCATGATACATATAAGAATATTAAAACTTAAACATTAAATAATAGAAGATAATCTCTACAAAAATTAAACTCTTGATTTAATCTAATTAGGGTTAACATCCTAATTATCAATTTCTCAAATAAAATATGAAATTTTCCTACAAGATTAACTGAATATGATAAATTTTACATAATTAACAGAGATGAAAAATTGTTTAAACATGTTTATAGAACTTAGGTATCACAAACCTAGGTTTTAAACATCTCTCTTTTACATGAAAACTCAATTAATAATAAATCTAGGGTTTAAATATGATTAGGACATGATTAACAAGTTAAAAAATTAAAAGTAACCCTAATGATCATAATCATGTTACTAACATAAACAACAAGAAATAAACTTCATATCTATTATTAGATTAAGATTTAACCTCAAAAATCATGTTTTTAAAGCATGAGGTTAAACTTCAACATGAGATTCATTATTATAATTAATAAAAACTTAGTCTTTACTAAGTGAAGGGTTTGAAGGAAGATGATCTTGCCTCAAACACTACTGTAAAAACTCAACGATGCAAGAAAATAAGTTCTCCCTCGCCAAAAGCCGACAAACTCGCTCTCTTCTCGGTATTTGCTTCACAAAGCTCTCAAAATTCACCAAAAAGTGATCTAAAGTTTTTGAGTAGAGAGGGTGGTTGCTAGGGTTTAGAAATTTAATAAAAATAGAGAATTTTCATGAAAAATGTAAGTATTTATAGAGGTAAATCTGAAACAAACCTGTTTGACCCGAACCAGAAAATATAGTCTGACTAGAAAAATAACCTTTGGTATTTTGGTTATAACTTTCTCTTCCGATCTTATAATGAGGTGATCTAATATTTTTTAGAAATATATTGAAAATTCCTACAATGTTTGTCGTTTAAGTATTTCCAAATTCTTGCTTTATTGGTGTGTAAAATATAAAAACTTTTAACTGGTCGTTTTTCCAGATTCAAGCTCATGCATGCTGTGCATGATTTCACTCCTATATTCATATATATACATTCGATTGATCTCAAACCAATCCCTAGCATACTCAAACATCAAAAATATATTATTTATCACTACATAATATATTTATTATTATTTTTCACAAAATATTTAAATTTTATAGGGTTTTACATTCTTCCTCCCTTAATCGAATTTCGTCCCTGAAATTTTGCAATCGTATCTTACAGATTAATAATATAAAAAAAGCACAAAGAGGGGATAATCCAAACAAGGAAACCCTCCCGTACATATTTCATACCATTAATCCCCAGATATGAAATATAACAATATCTACACTTAACCATCTAGTATGCGAATACTCCCACTTAACTCCTAACTAAGCTGAACAAGTACGTCGGGCAAAAAATCCAAACAAGGAACCCCCATAATATACCATGTGTTTCGAATGATTAGGAGTTAAGTATTAATACCCTCGTTCTAGCGTTAAATATAAATATAACAATATAGATAATCATGAACACCAATCAAAATCAATCAATTTATCTGCTCAAACAAGTGCGGGTAGTCGCGACGCATAACATCTTCACGCTCCTTCGAGAATCATTCTCAATATCTATACTTAGCAATCTAGAATGTAAATACTCCCACTTAACTCCTAACTAAGCGGAACTAGTACGTCGGGCAAAAAATCCAAATAAGGAACCCCTCATATATATACCATGTGTTCTGAATAGTTAGGAGCTAAGTGCTAATACCACCATTCTAGTATTAAGTATAGATATGAGCATGTAGATAATCATAAACATAGGCGAATCATATCCAAATAATTTACTTGCTCAAATAGGTGCAAGTCGTCACGATGCATATGCATATCCTCATCGCGCCCTAAGAAACTTCCTCAGCTCATTTCTGATTCTTTTGAACTTTAACTAAAAGAATCACTTTGTTTCTAAGTCTCTTGTCATCCTTGGTAAGAATACACACATGAATTTTAATAATAGTCATGTCATCAAGAATCTTGACCTTTGGCGTGTCTAACACTCACTATTGCTCCTCGTCACGTATATGCTTCTTAAACATCAAAACATGAAAGACATTGTGTATACTCTGCATCGATACTGGAAGATCTAGCCGATATGAAATGGCTCCAATGCACTCCACTATGCTGAACGAATCGATATACCTCAGGGCAAGATTTTCCCCGTCCACCAAAATACTGAATTCCCTTTATTGGCGATATTTTCAACAATACATAGTCCCCAAGCTGGAACCCTAATGGTCATCGTCTCTGATCTGCATAACTCTTCTGACAACTATGCGTTGCAAAATACGCTCCGGAATTATTGCTACTTTTTCTATAGTCTGTCTCACTTACTCCGGTCCAAACAATAGGATGTCCTTTGGTTTTGCCTAGCAAATAGGCGATCTACAAGGCCTCTCGTACAATGCCTCATACGATGCCATACCAATTGTCACTTGATAACTATTGTTATAAGCGAATTCAATCAATGGGATGTGGTCCTCCCAGCTGCCATGGAAATCTATAACATAAGCCTGTAATATATCATCCAATACTTGGTTGACTCTCTCCATTTGTCCATCTGTCTACGGGTAAAAACCACTAGAATACGACAACTGGCTACCGAAAGAGTTTTGGAAGCTCCTCCAAAAGTGCAAAGTGAAAACTAAGCCTCGGTCTGATATAATTGTCTCTGAAACTCCATGTAATCTCACTATCTCCTGGATGAATATCCTCACATACGTCTCTACCATGTACGTCATCTTTAACGGAATGAAATATGCTGACTTTATCAACCGATCAACTATTACCCAAACCGAGTCATTTCCCTTCTTCGCCCTCAGCAAATTTTACAATAAAATCTATAAAAATATCTGCCCACTTCCACTCCGGAATGGGTAAAGGCTATAGGGTTTTTGCTGGTCTCTGATGTTCTGTCTTCACTTACTGGCAGATAAAACATCTAGGCACATACTCTGCAATCTCCCTACGCATGTCGCTCCACCAAAAGTGTCTCTTCATATCCTTGTACATTTTAGTTATGCCTGGATGCACTGTGTATCTGGTATGATATACCTCGTCAAATAAGTCCTTTTTTAGCTACGGATTGCTCGGCATCACTAACTGGCCCTTCATTTAAAATCTTCCATCTGCTCCAACGGTCCAATCAGCTTTTGACTCTTTGAAGATCTTCCCCTTTAGAGTTTGAATCCAAGAGTCCTCTAGCTGAGCTCTGACCATTTTATTACCCTAAGTTGGCTACTCAGACAAAGCACCTAAAAATGCGCTGCCTCTGTCGATTTCTGGTCTAAAATAAAATTGGCTATGAGTGTGAAGATCTTGATATAACGAGCACCTCAAATCTGCAATCCGATAGCGACGCTTTCTAACCAATACGTCTGCTACAACATTACCCTTCCCCAAATGATACTAAATCACAAACTCATAGTCTTTGATAAACTTAACTCATCGTCGCTGTTTCTGATTTAGCTCTTTCTGAGAGAAAAGGCACTTTAAACTCTGATGATCCGTGAAAAGCTCAAACTGTACTCCATACAGATAATGTCTCTATGTCTTCAGTGCAAAGACCACTACTACAAGCTTCAAGTCATGCGTGGGATAATAATGCTCATTTTATCAGCTGCCACGATATGTATACTACTATTCACTGGGTCTACATAAAAGCACCTCCTAGACCCGATGATGACACATCTGTATAGACTACGAAGGTCCTGTCACTGTTCAAAATAATCAATACAGGCGCTATAGTCAACTTAGCCTTTAGAGTCTCCAAGGCCTCCTGGCACTCCATGCCGGCGTGTAAGTGGCATCATAATCTTTGAGAAATCTTGAATAAACTTATTGTAATAGCCTACTAAACCAAAGAAACTACGGATCTCTAAAGCTATCTTCGGCGGATCCCAATTAAGTACTGCCTCCACCTTTACTGGGTCTACTGCAATACCCTCATTGCTGATGACATGGCCCTAAAAATCTGACTTCAGAAAACCAAAACGCACATTTGCTAAACTTGGTATATAATTGATGCTCCCGCAAGGTCTGCAATGCCAATCGAAGATGCTGCTCGTGCTCTGCCTCCGATCTCGGATAGACAAGAATATCATCAATGAATACGATCATGAATTTGTCCAAATATGGATGGAAAACCTGATTCATCAAATCCATAAATACATCGGGTGCATAGGTCATCCCAAATGGCATGACAAGAAACTCAAAGGACCCATATCGAGTCAAAAGGCAGTTTTGGTAATATCCATCTCCCGAACCCACAACTGATGATAACCAGAATGAAGATCAATCTTTGAGAAATGTTACGCTCTATGCAGCTGGTCAAATAAGTTGTCAATCCTCGGTAGTAGATATCGATTCTGGATAGTGACCTTGTTCAACTCACTATAATCTATACAAAGGCTCATACTACCCTCCTTCTCCTTCACGAAGAGAACCATCGCTCCCCATGGAGAATGACTCCGACAAATAAAGCCCTGAGATAACAACTTATGTAGCTGAGTCTGTAGCTCCCTCAGCTCAGCAGGTGCCATACGATAGGGTGTTCGAGATATCGGTATTGTGCCCGGCTGTAACTCGATACAGAACTCAACCTCTCTCACAGGAGATAACCCAGGTATATCCTGAAAAATGTCCTAATAATCTGAGACAACTCTAGTCTCACATAAATCGACACTCTGATCCCTGAGCATCACCTCCTTGATGTATGCCAGAAATGATTCCGCAAACTGGTTACCCTGTGAGGTCGCTACTATCAACTCAGACCCATCAGACGCTCGCAAGCTGACTGTTTTAGAAAAATAGTCGATACTAACATGGTAGGATGATAGCCAATCCATACCGAGAATGACGTCAAACTCTAACATCCAAAAAACTATCAGATCAAAAATGAACTCGGACTCATCTAGACTGATGATGCATCTCCTACAAATACTCTCAATAGGGATACCTCCCCTAAAGGAGTAGAGATGGATAACGGAAAGTCTAAGGGATGTGCAACTAGCAGAAACTTATCCATGAAGGTATAAGAGATAAAAAAATAGGAAGCTCTTGAATCGAACAAGATCCGACCTGGAAAGGAATAATCACTATGAAAGCTCCGCTCACACCATGATCACATGGTATAACTGTATAAACTCTGTCGGTGGCTGGCAACTACTGTGCTATTAGTGGTGGAATCTATAGGACTATCTATCCCTTAGAAATCTCACGGATAGCATGCATCTGGCCTACTAGCCCCTTAGTCCTCGGAATGGTAGGTGGTGCCTTAATTCTTTGCTACTGGTCGTAACCATAGCCCTGCGACTTTTGACCCTGACCACTATTCTGCTGGTGGTGATGAAAATCATTACCCTATTGTTGGGGGTCCTCCCGGTCTTACAAAAGGTTTCTTGTCCTTGTCCTGATCTTCGGACAATATTGCTTCTAAAATTAACTCTTAGTATGTCTCCCTGCCCCAATCGGGTTAGTTCTAGTTGCTTATCAAAATAGTAGATGATATCCTTCCATGAAATTGGCATTCGCTGCTCCAGCATAACTAAAATTGGTGCTATCCTCCAGCGTCGTCTTTTAAGCTAAATATAACTAATTTTTACTCATGTACTGAGTCGATGTTAAGCATATTTAAAAGTAATTCCCACATATTCCTTTCGCTTATAGGCTGCAAATGAATCCGATGTGCCCTGAAACTCTGGTGCTCTCATCTTCTGATGTCTTTCTCATTCTTACAGAGCCAAACTTCCTGCTCTGTGTCTCTATTAATACCTGGTTGTGGTGATAGTTTAATCGTCGGTATTGCCTCTTTAATATGTACGAGTGGTATAACTGGCGGTGGAACTTCAGAAGTGTACTCTGGATCATTACTCGCTCTTCGAGAGTTGCTAGTCTCTACCTTTACAATTGGCGTTACCAAGTCGATCAAATACTGTAGAGTTTGCTGTGGCTCAGGCTCTACTTGCCTAGCTCTACGGGTATGAGTTTTACCTCGACCAGGTCCTCATCCTGATATTTATAATACCAAGAGGAAAGCTTCACAAACATACATAACATAACATATAACAGTAGGAAAATCGTATCATATATCATTCCCGCAATTACTTTTCAATTAAATTAAGGTAGTCATAAAAAAATTCGTAAATTTTGGAATATACGTATATAACACCCTCACTCATTCTAGGAATCCTAGCAGACTCTATACATGAATCCAAAAAAACTCTATCCTAGCTCCACAAATCAACACAGGAAAGATCTTAAGGATGCTAGAACTAGAGCTCTAATACCAACTATAACGCCCCTGTTTTCACACATGGTTATAGTCCAAGGTGAATCCAGAGATGTCAAACCTGTCATACACCCATACTGTGTAATAACACGTTTTACCAATCACGGTAATATCCTCTAGTGGAATCAAAAAGAAGTGTAGGTACGAAACAGGTAAAATAATGTAAATAAACACAATAGACATGGTATAGATGGATAAATCTCATAAATGAAACCATGTATCAAATGAATAAAACTATAAACACCTAATCTCTGAAATAATGTAAAATATCTTAACATGAATCAACTGGAAATGTAACTAAGGGTTGTAGCCTTTACAAAATAAAATACAACTCAAATAACTGAATGGAAACATAAATCAACTGTGGAGCCTCTACTGATAACTCATGTGACGACGACTATGTAAGAACTCCGTCATCTTGCAGCTCTCTAAAACTTTGAACTGCCTGAAAAGAAAATTTTAAAACAATAAGAACAACAACAACAAGAGCGTCAGAATGCTACAATAAGATCACCTCCATCCGCCTCCAGGGAAAGGGTTGCTACATGAAGTGGAGACTCTACCTATTAAGCATAGTCTACCTAGATAATTTTTCCCGTATCTAATGGAGTTAATAATTAGACACCTACAAGATGAGACGTAGTATGTCGAGTGAAATAATCCAAACAAGGAAACCCTCATGTATGTTGGCCTTCTTGTTTTGATGATGTTTAACAAACAATTTACCACTAAT
>BQKN01031852.1:0-11952 GCA_022839385.1 Asparagus kiusianus
AGTCATCATGTGTTGAATTTTTTTATATTTAGAGATAGTGTGAACCACCTGCCAAATGTTATTGTTCTTCCTCCTAAATCCTAAACGATTGAGGTGATAGGACAACACTTTGGTCATTAGGTTTGTTTGGCAAGCTCAACAATAACAAGGCCAGTTATGTATACTCCCTTAACTAGACCTAAGTTAATCTAACTATGATGGTGGATCAATTCTAGTCTGGTTTAAGGGGCTCAAAATGACCCAAAAAAAGCTAGACCATAATTGGCTTAGCTTTTCAAATATAGAAAACAGGTTAAAACTGGGCCAGTTTTGAACACGATCTAGTTTTGGTGGGTTACCAAACAACCATTTACTTTTAAAGGTTTGAGATAGTGCAAGTCTTATTATTACTCAATATTCTTTTTAATATATGAATTTGTTCAATGAACAAGTATAATTCTTCTTCTTATTTGTTTCAAATACTTTACAATGATATTTAATCATTTTGTGTGTGATTTTTTATATGACTTCTATCATATTCAATTTTTTTGTGATTAGATTTTAACACCTTTTGTTATTTTTTTATAATTTTTTTGTGTGAACCAGTGTGTATTTCTCTTACACCTTTGAATGATTTTTTATCTAAATTTCTCAAGTGAGAAGTGTAAACCATTAGTGTGTTTTTTATATTTTGCTAATAACTGAAGGAGGAGAATTTTAGTGTGAAATTTGAAATTGTGATGATCTTTGCATGAGCGGATTTTTTGTTTAAGTTGTTTCATGTTTTTTGATTTTTTTTAAATTTAAAACTGTGATGATCTTTGCATGAGTTGACCTTTTGTTTAAGTGGTTCCTGTTTTTTGATTTTTTTTTAAATAAAAACATTTGATGCATTATTTTAGGGGGAGTTTTACAATACTGGTGCTTGATTACACTTTGTAGAATGCATTTATGTAGGGGTAGATTTCCATATCATTTGTTTTTACATGAAAGTGTATTTGTGGTTATTGTTACTATTTATATATCTAAAATATGCATGTATTTCGGTATTTTAAATTTAAAGTTTGTTATTATCATAAGGGAGAGCTTGTTAGGACGTAATCCATACAATAACTCTTGTTTGAGTAATAACAAACTCTTAGTTATCACTAATATTTATTTGAGATGATATAGCATAGTTGAGTACATGAATAAGACATGTGGGAGGTGAAACGACATGAAAATCAACATAAACACTAATTTTAACCTTCAAACTATCAATGGTCGTCAGGACACATCGATGGTAAAGTCGTCTGATTACAAATTTGAGAATTTAATCATAACCATTTTTATTCCTTTTGATCTTTAACTTCTACCACGTTTAGACTATCTCTTTTTTGGTTGATTAAAGGCGACATATGATTGAAAGAAATATATAGCTGAGAGAACTTTAGGGTTTAGATTAGGGAAGATATTGGATTGAAGGTTTTGACCCCTGGAGCCTCAATAATCTCTTGCTCATCACGTTCAATATCTTTGGATTTTCTCAGCGAGTAGAGTTGCCCTTGATTTCATCATCTACACCATAATCCATCAAACTTCACTTTGATTCATTGAAGGACAATTTGTTCATCGAAAAGGGATCTCTTATTTTTGAGCTTAAATTGTGTTTGTTGGTTTGTTTCAAACATATTTTTATGATGTAATCAAGTCCATGTCAATTAGGGTTGGGACTAGTTAGGGCTATGTGAGTTTACTTATTGTGGAGAGTGTTTGGGTCGGAAATTGTTTTTTTCATTGTATAACTCATTACAACTTTAGTCATTACAATAAGTCTGAAAAAGGACGATCTTTTTATAAGATCTTACACAATGAAAAAATAAAAAATTACAATCTCCTTCAAACAACACACAGCAGAGAACGTTTATCGCCTATTATTGTTTCTGTGGGATCTTGGCCGGTGCCGGGGTTTATCCGTGGACCACCTCGAATCTGGATATGGTTGACAAAATATTTGATCAGAGCTCCTACTTCACAAAGGAAGTATTCGCAAGAGTACTGATATCGACCAAGCGAAATCAGTACTCTTCTCGAGATTAAGACCAAGCCTAATCTCAAAGAAATGTGGAAACGTGCTTCAGATCCTTCGAAAGACTCCTTCTTTATGCCGAAGTTCGCCGAGATCTCGCTAGCCCTTGCTGAAATTCGTGGCTCTTGGCTCTGAAGTTCGGCAGCACTCATCGTCTTGATAATAATTCGCCCCCTGAGAAAGAAGGCCTTAGGTTTGTATTTATAGGGCCTCGTATGAAGGGTATTTGGATAAGAACAAAGGATTTGACCCTATTTTTAGTTGACAATGGCCAAAACATGTGTGGGGATGATATCACAGCGGTTAGGATGCTCTGGAACGAAAAAATCCTGCAAAAAATCATCAAAATACACGTTTTCGGGCACCAGGGCGCAAGGCAGGTCAACGTGACCCAGACCTGTGCGGGTCACCCCAAGGTGACCGGGTGACCCGCACTTGTGCGGGTCATCTCGTGGTGACCCACAATTGTGCGGGTCACTTTGAGGCACCTTCGGTATTTTGGTCTTAACTCTCTCGTCCGACCTTGGATTTAGCTGGTTCAAGATGTGTTGGAAAGCTGATAAAAAAACCTACAACTTTTATATTTGATATTTTACAGATTCAAAGTGGGTTAGTGTCTAAATCTCAATTCTTTCGAGGTGACCCGTAAGTGTGCGGGTCACTCTGGAGTGACCTGCACTCATTTGCGATGCCTTCGGTATTTAGCCTTAACTCTGTCATCTGACCTCAGATTAATGTAATTCAAGATGCGTTAGAAAGCTGACCAAGAGACCTGCAACTTTTATGTTTTGAGCTTTTGCAGATTCAATGTGGGTTATGGTATAAATCTCAATTCTTTCAAGGTAACCCGCAAGTGTGCGGGTCACTCTGGAGTGACCCGCACTCATTTACGATATCTTCGGTATTTTGATCTTAACTCTCTTTTTCCATCTTGGATTGAGCTGGTTCAAGATGTGTTAGAAAGCTGACGAAGAGACCTACAACGTTTATGTTTTGAGCTTTTTCAGATTCGAATCGTATCATAGTTAAAAATCTAATCATTTGTACAGGTCACCTTGATATGTCCGGAAAGTATGTAAGTCATCTCGTGGTGCCCGGAAAGTATATGGGTCACCTTTGAGGTATTTTTTTATAGCATTTCTGACTTTTCCCGAACTTGTATTTTTTACCGTTTTGCGTATTTGGTTGTCTTATTGACTTGTACGCTTTGCTAACTTGCTTCATGTGCTCGTTAGCTTCTTTATGGTATTTGGAGCTGACCGAAAAGCGTGTCGGGTACTTGGAGCTGACCGACAAGCGCGTCAGGTACTTGGAGATGACCGACAAGCGTGATGGGCACTTGGATAATCCTTCTTGATTCGGATGATGATGTTTATCATATTTCCTTCATCTCGAGCTGCGTGCGGATACCTATAGGTATTTTTAGACGTCTATAGATACCCCATCCAAAGTATTTCAGACTCATTCTTTTATAGAAGAGACTAAAATGCTTTGGATGTGATAAGCCCAACCTTCAGTCGGTGTGAAAGGACCTGTAATTATCTTTAGCTCTTGACTTCTTCAATCTTCAATCTACTCAGTATTTTGTCGAATAATGAAGTTCTACCTGTGCTGCGTTTATCGTCTAACCGTTGTTAAAGTCTTGAACTAAAGTTAGTATATAAGTTGCTGAACTTAGCTCATGTCATTGAGTTGACATTGAACTGATCGTCTTCGTTGGGAATTCATATCTGGATCGCAATTGAACTCCCTAGAATCATCCTTTAATCCGGAATTTTCCTTAGCCTTATTTTGGCAAAATTGTCGATGCGTTGACCGGCGTTAACACAGTTTATACTCGTACGTTTACTGGAGTCTACACAGTTTAAGCTCTTAAGGCATTGGAGCGTGACGGTCCCAAATATTAGGGCTGCAGGACCAACTTTTAAAGCTGATTTATCTGTATGTATGGATTTTATCCTAAAGTTGTTGGATCCTCAAATCACGAGACCAACTAATGGAGCTGGTAAGTCAATGACTCTCCCATTTAAAGGATTTTTGGCAAACCCTCAGCCATCAACGGGTTTGATGAGCCTTTACCGACTACTATTTGAGTCGGGCTAGTGTACAGATTGTTTAAGTCTGTTCTGTATGTAACGTTATGCTAATAGAGTCAACTCTCTTAGTGCTACGATATTGAATATGTAGACTTCGTTTTTCTCATGGGAAAAGACTACCCGACAATGTGTGTTAGGGGCTGATTTATCCCTACTTAGGCTTTAGGATAAAACTTCCTAGACTTGAATTCTGGTGTCTTCTTTAATCGGTGAAAGACTAAACCGACAACACGTGTTAGGCGTTGACTTATCCCTTCTTAGGATTCGGGATAAAATTCCACACACATGTAAGACCCGGATTATGATGTTATTAATAACAATCTGCCACAATGTCAAATATATGGGCTTTTGTTCTCTTTACGGTCAAAAACTAACCAGCAACGCGTGTTAGGCGCTGACTTATCTCTACTTAGGCTTCGGGACAAGATTTTGGTGTCTTCTTCACTCGGTGAAAGACTAAACAGGCAACGCATGTTAGGCGTTAACTTATCCCAACTTAAGCTTCGGGATAAAATTCCTCATGCGTGTGAAGCACGGATTTTAGAGTTGAAGGATGGTGTCTTCTCTTGGGGCAAAGACAAACACAATACTGGAAAGGAAGAATTTTGTATTCTATCTCCAGTTACAAAGGAAACTCAAAGTGGGATTTCCACTTCAAGAATCCGGGAATGTGAAACTAAGAGTGAGATCTCCATTTCGAGAATCAAAAAGATTCGGATAATCCTAACTGTCGGAAGGTTTGATTACCGAACTAAAGGTGAATTTCTCGTTTATCGAGAGTGAATTGTGGTTTTGGCCCTAACTATAAGAAGGTTTGACCAAGTGGGAGTTTGAGATGACCATAACTGTAGGAAGGTTTGATCACTCGATTTGAAAGTTAACCTCTCGTTCATGGAAGGAATCGAGAGGGGATTTCGGTTTTGGCCCTAACTGTAGGAAGGTTTGACCAAATATGGGTTTGAGATGATTCTAACTATTTAAAGGTTTGATCATTTAATTTGTGGACCTCTCGTTCATGGAAATAATCAAGAGGGGATTTTGGTTGTGGTCCTAACTGTAGAAAAGTTTGACTGAGTGGACAGTGGGTGTGAGAGTACAAATCACAGTGTGAGTGTTGACTTGAACAAATAACTCAGTAGGGATTCTTGATGTCAAGTGATAAGGACTTAACACGAAGGGGTTTGACAAATATCAAAGATTAGTAGACTAAAATTCCAAGCATTATATCTGGATTCTAATAGTGGGAGTGTTGAGTGCACAAACACAGCGGGATTTTGAGTGGATTAAACCAGGAAGAATTTTAGTGGACCCACCATTAATTAATTTGATCAATGAGGGATTTTGTGGTGGAAGATTGTAAATCATCAATACCAGTGGGAGTTTTTTTTGGGAAGGAAGATTGATCCAACGAAGTGATCAAATCTCATCTCAGCAAAAGAGTGCTTGGAAGTTGGTGGAATTGATCCCGACAATGAGATGTGTTTCACCATTGAACATTCAGAGTCCAAGTAGGAGTTTCTCATTTATCACTTCTTTGTAGTGATCGGGTTATCCCTAAGAATACACCATATAGCATTCTTCTGAGAACTTCCCGTTACATAAATCATCCACCCCCAGCTTCCTTTGCGAAACCGGGTCTAACATTGTACTTAGTTGGATGACCGGGTTATCCTTAAGAATACCAGGCATGACACTCTCCAGGAACTTCCCGTGAAAGAAAGGAAACATTTTAGACTTATATACATGTTAGAGTATGCATGGAGCACTTTATCCTCATGCACCTATTGGAGGATTGAGAAGCAGTTTATACTCGTATACTCTTCGAAGTGTGCATTCGGCTTAATTTAGCGTTATGACGCTAGCTTCAACCAAGATTTGGATGCTATTTTTGAGAGAAAAGCAAGCCTTGGTAGGATGAAGGATCCTCCTCTGGTACGTGTTGGCCTTCTTGTTTTGATGATGTTTAACAAACAATTTACCACTAATGTTGTTTGTCTAGTATTTGTGTTTTCGTATTTATTCTAGGCAAACAACAAGTTAGAGGTTGGATGGAATATGCGCTACAACGATGATATCTAATGGAGGTTGGCGGAATAGTGGAGTGAAGCCTTGCAATTCAAAGTTAAAGATCAAGTTCAAGCTTCATCCGCGAGATTACCAAGAAGAGCTTATTGAAGATCAAGATCTAGTTTGGGTAACTTAGTTTAGGTTTTATATTATGTGTGTTAAATACCTTAAGCTCAATATCATATACACACACGTATTTGGTTTCTATGTATATATATAGTTATATATATACATACATGGTTTTGGGTTTTCATGCTTAGGACACACTTACAAAATACATGAGTTTTCACAAATAGAAATTTAATTTGAGAAATTCTTTTTCTAACATGTTTGTTTTTATGTTTATAAACATTTCACAAAGTTTCATCAAGTTTAAAATTGATTTGTTATGTTTAATGGAATTTACAAAATCATGTTTTTGTTCGTGCACATGTTTGTTTATGTTTTACAAAACAGATGAGTTTTCATAAATGGGAAGTGGTATTTAAGAAATTCTTTCTTTAACATGTTTATCTACATGTTTATAAACTTCCCTCAAAATTTTACTATTTTTGGAGTTGATTTACTGTGCCCAATTGATTTTACAAAATCGTGTATGTCAGTAGTTTTTCAAAAACTGTAAATCTGTGTTCAAACATTTATTTCTATCAACTGGGAAATAATTTTTCAGAAATTATTTCTCTAACATGTTATTCTACATGTCTAAAACCTTTACACAAAATTTTATAATTTTTGGAGCTGTTTTACTGTTTTTACTTGATTTTACAAAGTCAGATACGTAAATTTCAAGAATGCTGGATTTTGGGGTATTTTGGTCTTTTCAGCCTATAACGGCTAGTTTTTGATATTTTTGGTTTTTGGGGGTTTGTGGCTGGTTTAAGAGGTTATAAAAAAAACCCTCAATTTTAATTATTTCTCATGGATGTTTAAGAGAGTTTTAAAAAGAGTTTTACAAGTTTGTTGAAGAGTTTTTAAGTTTGTTTCAAGAGTTTGTTTGGTTTGAAGATTGTTTTTACAAGTGGAGGAGATCATCTCCTTGTTTGGGCTCAAATCTCCATCTCTCCATCTTGATCTATTGAGAAGTTTTCTAAACTCTACTCTAGCTTTTATTTATTGATTATTAATAATTATCATTTCTATTAAAGCTAGTTTTATATTGAGTTTAGATTTGATTTTATCTCATTGTTACACACACCCACTTGAGCTTATTGTATTTGCATTCATTACATATTTGGGTTGGTGAGAGTTGTAACTATTGAGTGTGAGCTTTCATTGTGTTCTCATCCATATTAGAGAACAATCAATTATTATAATTGTGCCTTATTGTTAGAATCACTTTGTAATACACTTGTACACCGAGAGGAGTGTGTGACGAGAGTCGGGGATCATCCCAAGAGGAGTGGTGTCGGTTGACGAATCTAGGGAGAGGTTGTAACCGAGCACTTGAAGGAGACACGTCTAGTTCAACACTTGAGAGGGTGTAGAGTGTGATTACAAGAGTGTGTGTATACGTTGATCGGTGATCGTTGAAAACCGACATAGTATGGTTGTAAACGTTATTCGGGTGAGCGTAGAAAATCCGGTTGTGATAGTGGATTTCTCCCCGGGAGAGGGGAGCGGAGACGTAGGACGGAAGGTCCGAACTCCGTGATCATATCGTGTGTTTGATTTTGCTTTGGCGTACTTTATCTTATGTTTATATTTCTTGTCGCCATTGTCCATAGCTCATTATTTATATGATCCACTATCTAGTTCATATTGTTTACTCCTTGTGTTAGTTTCATATCCTTGCATATATCATATATTGCTTATATCTCTTTGCTAAGATATATCTTGTTGTTCATATTGCTTATCCTAGCTCATATATATTGTTGTATTTCATACTTGCTAGGATAACTTGTTAATTAGTTTTAATTAGCATTTTAATCGGATTAGATTAGCATAAGATCCTAATCACCCCCCTCTAGGGTCTAACAGTACGAGTACTTTGGATCCGTAGTATTGTAAGCTTTCTCCTGATTTGCGATAGGTGGTAGCTTGATCTTGTTGTTCTCAAGGAGGGATTCGAAAATGGCTGGAACGTCTTCGTTCTTAAAGGAGTACTTTTTTGGAGTTTGAGCTCGGAGGGTTAGCCGTCGGTTGGCTTCTTTCGGCTTTCTTCTTTTTGAGGAAGCGTTCAGCCTGCTCTCCACGCACCTTCAACTCTTTCCAGGTGTTGGACGGTGATACTCCCATAACTTCCAAAATATCAACTCTTTCCAAAATTTGTAACAAGAAAATAGTAAAAGAATTGTATTTCATTTTTTATTCTCTCTAACTGCTTAGAAAAAGAATGTTTACAACCCTCTAAACCCTCGAATTACAATTTGAATTCCTGACTACAAAAGAGAAGAGAATGAATTTGATTCTCTCCTTTGTTTAATTCTGGATTCTTCACAGTGGTGATGAGATGCTTCCCTCGAATGCTCGCGTCGAGTTTGCTTCTCGTTGACGATCTGAACGTCTAAACTTGCTGGAACAAATGACTTGTATAGTTGAATTACTCAAGAACTCTCCACGAGTGTTGTACCTCAGAGTGAGTGACAAACTCTGGTAAAAAGAGTTGTTTGAACCAAAATACTTTGGTTAATAAGCCAAGTATCAAATATCCGAAAATCTTCAATTTGTTAAAGATTGTTGCCTCCAGATTCTCAAAAATCCGCTCTTCCAGAAATCTGCTCCAATTTTAGAGAAAATCTCCTCACCTTGATCTGATCCGATCCTCCCAGATTCGATCCTCCCTCTCCTTTTTTAACTCTGTTCAGTTTGTTGATATTTATAGGGGAATTAGGGGTGTAACTGCCCCCCTAATCCGCGCCTAAATAGGGGTTTAGTCGCCCCATTAATTGGGTGTAACAACCTACGTAAACCACTCTCCCGATTATGGGTGAACAGCGGTTTTCTCGTAACCGTATAGATCGTGTTTGAATAAGTCAGAGCCTTAACTTGTGTTCTGGCACCATGTCTGAAAGTACGTTGGACAGCGGTTGGAGCTGCGTTGGGTAGCGGTTGGAGCTGCGTTGGGCAGCGATTTGGAACCGTGTTTGGCGGTGGTTGGAGCTGCGTCTGGCAGCGAATAGAGCTGCGTTTGGCAGCGGTATAGAGCCGTGTCTGGCGGTGATTGGGGCTGCGTCTGGCAGCGAATAGAGCTACGTTTGGCAGCGGTATAGAGCCGTGTCTGGCGGTGATTGGAGCTATCGTGAAGGTCATCAGATTGTAACCTTCATCGATCTATGTGGAATTCTTCAAATTGTGGCTTTCTGGAAGTCGACAGATTGTAACTTCTAACATCAGTGTTTAATGGGTAGTTAGCTATCTTTTATAATTTTTTAGACAGCCTATAGAACCCCCTCTAAAGTTTTCAAAAGTTCGCGGTTGACTGGGATGAATTTTTGAAACACTTTGGATCCCAAAATTTTGTTGACTGAATGCACCTCATTGCAAATTGAGTGGAGCATCATTATTCTTGTTTAGTTCGTCAATGATGACTTGGACTTTGTTTGACCAAGTTCGTCATCTTCAGGGAGGTTGAGCACTTCCTGGCTTAAGACAAATCTATTATCATAAACAGAGAGAATCACAAGCCTGTGTGAGAAGAATTTCATCCCCAGCTTAGTCAGGAGGACAGCCTAGGAGGAATCCATCATATCGTCAAGGTATGGAATATTAATCTCTTTAAAAGAGTTAATTGTATGATCGGCTGATGCGTTCAACCAACCGAATGTGGTGATGCGTTTGGAAGCTAACTCCCCCTATTTGAAAAATGCGAAAATCGCGTTTCGGGTGGGATTTTCGCCTAAAATCCCATGCTGATTTGGTGGTTATAGCTGTATATAAATAGACCACTAAGGTCAAATTAAAAAGTCACTCAACTTTTCTCTGCTTTCCTGTCGACCGCTTAACAGAGTCCCTGTTCATCTTCTCCAGCGCTCCAGCGAAAGAGAGATTCATCTCTAAGTCTTCTATTAATCTATTCTACATCTTCTTCGTCACCATTAGAATGGCTCCCAAGAAGAGAATGGCCTCCAAATCCAAGATCGCCCAAACTCAGGGTGCTCCTTCAGCTAAGTCGCCTGGAGATGTCCAAGCCACCGCCCCGACGTCTCCGACTTCCTCGATCAACGGTAAGTCTAGGTAGTTGGAAGCTATTTTGACAGATTCTTTCCTTTTGATTTTTGATTGGGAGTTCCGCCTTCCCCTATTAGAACATAGAGATCATTTTTAATGTCTCTCGGTCTTAAAAACGCATGGTTAGCTCTATCGTTCGTGATATTTCAACGCAGGTCCAAACCTTGCGTTTCAAATTTTGAATGCAGATTGAGACCATGCGTTTTAGGATTTGGACGCGAGTCTAGGCCTTGTGCTTGCGTTTAAGATTATGGACGCAAGTCTGGACCTTGCGTTTAAAATTCTGGACGCAGGTTTGGACCTTGAGTTTAAAATTCTGGACGCAGGTTGAAACCCTGACTTATCATTTTGGACGTAAATCCAGAATTTGATTTCTTGAGTTAGACTCCTGAGTTTAACTGACTGACTTTGCAATTTGCAGCGTGCTATTCCAACGAGCCTCTTTCTTTCAAATACTATTTTGGTCATGCGGGAGGTGCGGAGAAAAATACAATCTTCAGTTTTCGTTTTGAGTACCCAGCTTTTCAGGACACGAACCAGGAGCGAGCGAAGCTCATTACCCAAGCTTTCCCAGAGACGCTCAGGTCTTTAGTCACGGATGCTAAATTTGAAACCGCCGAACGTGAGATTTTAAAGAAGCCGTCCTTCCTCTTCGGGGATTCTATTAAGATGGACCCTAAACGAATGTCGGAAGGAAACTACAAATGGCTGAGGGCTATTAACAATCATCGTCTTTTTCTCCCCAACTTAGAGCGAATGTGACCAATTTCTTATTATCAGTGCGCTTCCATCCCACGGTCAATGAATCGGGAACTTGTTCAGGATCAGGGAGGTGTTGCTACTAGATATATTACTCCTCGAGGCACTCACCCGGCTGGTTTTAATCAATTCGTGGCCCTGAAACCAGGTTTATTCAAGAAGGAACATCCCGTCGGCGAACCCGCTAAACTGGCGGAGGTCTTCATTAGAAAATTTTGTTAGATCCTAGAGGGGGGGTGATTAGGGTCTTATGCTAATCTAATCCGATTAAATGCCAATTAAAATTACTTAACAAATATATTCTTGCAAGATAGATATACGAGAGATATAAGCAAGAATAAGCAATATGAACAACAAGATATATCCTAACAAAGAGATATAGACAATGTATGTGCAAGGATATAAAACTAACACAAGGTGATATATCCTACCAAATAGATATATAATATGATATATGCAAGGATATGTAAACTAACACAAGGGTAAACAATATGAACTAGATAGTGGATTATATAGATAACGAGCTAATGACAATGGCGACAAGAAATATAAACACAAGTATAAATAAACGCCAAAGCACACTCAAACATAAGATATGATCACGGAGTTCGGACTTTCCGTCCTACGTCTCCGCTCCCCTCTCCCGGGGAGAAATCCACTATCACAACCGGGTTTTTTACGCTCACCCGAATAACGTTTACACCTCACAGTATCGGTTTTCAACGCTTACCGATCAACGTCACTCCTCACACTCGGTTTTCTAGTTCATCGAAAACTACACAACACACTCGGTTTTCTAGCTCACCGAAAACCTTA
>BQKN01031892.1:0-11289 GCA_022839385.1 Asparagus kiusianus
GTCATAAATTGTTTGTTTGTCATTATCAAAACAAGATGATCCAACAACGAGAACGTGTGCTGCTCCCTCCAATATCTCCACTCTGAATGGTCAATTGAATAATCATTAAAGGGTGTTTAATACATATTAAATATAAATGAATTTATTATTTTAAGAAAAAAATAAGGTACCTGAGTGCTGTTCTGACCAGCACCGGAATTATCGCCAAGCGAGCTTATAATCCGTATAACACCACCAAACGCGCTATGAGGAATCGCACCGCTTAAATATTGCATGACATACCCCAGGAGATCATCCATCGAGTTCGCCGTCAGCGCAACTTTTGTCATCTTATTAGTCACCTGGATATGTAGCTCCTGGTCAATCTTGTCAAGCAAATATGCAGAGATACGTGCGACAAATGGCATAGCCTGGAACCGAGGCGGGGCTGCTCCCATGGATGTAAATGGTGTGGAGGAGGATGCTGTGGATGACCTCATGCTTACGCCGGGTGAAGCTCCAACACCATGCAGAGGATATCTCCCTCTCCTATGTTTAGAGAGAAATAAATATTAAATTTTAATCTCGAATTCAATAATGATAAAAAATATAAATAGGAACGTAGTATTCAAATAATCTCAAATTTTCTACATCCATACCTATTATGACCCATCAAATTCTGTGTGAGAGTAATGTTGTCCTCTGCAGAAAGCATGTGAGGGTCCGGCTCAGATTGTTCCTCCTGCTGCGACATATACACAGTTGCAGCCTTCTTGGATGCAACCTCGAATCCCTCCTAAAGCACAAATATATAATTATTTCATGGTAAAGACAATGTTATTTGTGTTCTCATTTCCTCATAATATTAACAAAATAGAGTTAATAATACTACTCAAGATATGTATAACTCTCACCACCAAATCGAGATTTGCCTTGATCTTATCTCGATTCTTCTCATCACCCCTATATCTATCACGGAAAATGCCATACGCCGCTTTCGCCCTCAAGTGTATTGGTATTAATGATTTTCCCTGTCATATTATATATATTATCACACTCATAATCATACTAATCATTAAATTCATCAAAACTTTAGATGGAAATCTACCGTATCCTGACAATAAACATCCTCTAGATTGGCATAGGAGTGTGAGCCCAAGTGGTGGTCATGCAGCTTCTTTCTTCTATTTTCTGCTCCCTTCGTGGATTTATTCTTTTTTAAAAGAAAAAAATTAGTAAATATGCAATAAATTAATATCTTAAAAGTATAAAGTAATTTTCATGAAACTAACCTTGGAGGCATCGCTGTCCCAATACATAAGGAGAGCTGTGAAATGAACCTCGTCAACTCGGGGGTCGAGGTTTAAAACCCTCTGCCAGTCCTCCTCATACCTGTCATATGTTTCATGTTTGATCTCATGCCTCCATTGTTTGAGAACTGTTTCAACCTTGACATTGAACACATAATTCCAAGCCCCCTCAAAGTCCTCAAGGCAGAAGCAGTCCTGTAGATTTACATACACATTTAGGAAGGATAATTTAATATCAAATACTAATTATTAATAAATAAAAAGTAATAGCAATATGTAGTTACCATAAGCTCTGTCCATATCGCCTCGTATGCGCTCCATGGTAGTTCTCGAAATTGAAAATAAGGGTTGATAATGGTCGCTCTACGCACTAGAACCCCAATATATGCATTCAAGCGGGTCGACCATGGACCAACGGGCAAATTAGAACTATTCCACCGAATTATTGCCCTCATTCCTCTTGGCGGTTGTTTGGAATCAGGCTTACCTCCGCCACGTCTGTTCTCGATGCGATCCGCCTTAGCGCCTACAATAATAACATAATAATATATCATATAATATATAAATGTGAAAATTAAAAATATTTATACAATTTACCATTCGCTATCTCTCTTTCCTTTGCTGCGAGTGCAACCCGTTTTCGTGCCTCAATCAGTTCACGCAGTTCTTCTAATTTTCTCGCAGCACGTGTATGGTACTTCCTTGCGTCAGCCATAGACTTATGAGAGGCTGGAGGTAAAGGTAAACCAAGATAGTCCTGTGTCTTTGGCCGCAAGTCCGTGTGGAATGTATAGGAAGGATATGTAGGTGTCCAAGTATCCCCTACATAAGAAAGGAGAATCATTAATATAGTTTATAATTAACCATTATAATTGAGCATTATAATATTGAATACCTGCATCAGGGGATGGTTCTGGTACTGCATCAGAGGGGCCAGGTGATGAATAACCCGCATCTGCAACAAATGATCACTATTAGCTAGATAATTAATAATTGATAAAATATATTAAAGTATTGATTAATTTTTATACCTGTATCGGGAGATGATAGTGTATCATCAGCACCAGTACCAGGGGTGATACTACGTGATCGATCACCCTCAGGGCTAAAGAGTCTCCTCACCCTCCTCATCTGCAAATTCAATTATTAACATAGTTAAGAAAAAAAATATACATGCTCATGAGATAAGTTATTATGAAATGCATTGTTCTTATTATGATTAGCTAAAAAACTTTAATGCAGTGTAACATATATATTACATACCTACATCCAATGCCACATTCTGTGCGTAAGAGAATTCTTGCCAAACATCATCAGATGAACCAATTGGTTCACTATAATTATATTCACTTTCTTCAATATTTTTTTCATTGTTATTAGGTAGAACAACAGATCTTGGCTCCTTGTACAAAACCACCCAATCAGATATGACATTCGGATCTCTCACGAAGAATCACTGATCAGCTTGTTCTGCAAAAATGAATTTCTCATCCGTATATACTTCTCGATGGAGATTGACAAGTATAAATCCATAATGATCCTCTTGCTTTTTTGCAGGACACCATCGAACCTTGAACATCGTGTAAGTACATTGTTTTGGTTTACCAAACCCGTAAATTACCTCAACAATATCTTCTAATTGGCCATAATATAGTATGTCAGCTAGAATTGGGTTCTGATCTCTTGTACTTGAAAAACATTCTTGAGCAAACAAGCCCATGACCCCACTGTTCTGAGTTACCCTCCTATCATCAGTCTCTAGTGTTCGAAATTTATATCCATTGACCAAATGCTCATTATAACGTCTCACTTCATAATAAGGGCGTTGTGCATGTATAATAATTTCATCTGGTAACGTAGTACCATCAAGAAGTGATTTATCAACCTAAGACAAAAAATTTCAGAATATTTAGGGGATGTTATATTATGAATGTTCATAAATTAATTGTTAAATACTTACATCAAATCTTAACCAATCAGAAAATTCTTTCCTATGTCTTTTCTGAATATTATGCGCTGCATTCCTACCGGTTGTTTCATTCTTTAGCTTCTCCAAATGTCGCCTACATAAATAATATATAAGTTTGCATTGCGAACATTATGTAAAATGAATAGTCTCATCTATATTTCTGGTGTTATTTGTTACCTTTGATAGTCTGCGAACATATCAAGGTTTTCCAGCACATATGCATGAATTTGTTCTAAGAGAGATCTCGGATAATTTTCACGCTTTCTCTCCTTATCTGGTACTTGAGCCGTGGTTTTCTTCTGGCGCATGTAACGTGATGCAAAAATAAAGCATTCATTTGCCACGTATCCTTCAGCTATCGAGCCTTCTGGACGAGCTCGATTGCGAACATTATGTTTCATGGAGCCCAAGTATCTTAGAATCAAAATAACTAATTATTAGCACGGTGATTTCAAAAACGCATATACAAGTAATGAATGCAAAAAAAATATAATTTACCTCTCAATCGGATACATCCAACGATAAGTAACAGGTCTGGCGATTCTAGCCTCTCTTGCAAGATACTGAGTAAGATGGACCATAACCGTAAAAAAAGAAGGAGGGAATATTACTTCCATATTGCATAGAGTAACTCGGACCTCAGCTTCCAAGTTTTTTAAATTCATCTACATCTATGACTTTAGAGCATAATTTTCTGAAAAACCCACAATACTCAATAATAATCTTCGACGCTTCTTTATCCATATTGTTACGGATTGCAACAGGAAGCAATTGATGGAGAAGAACGTGATAATCATGGGTCTTCAGACCTAAGAGTTTTCGCTCTTGCACTTGGACATTATTTGAAATGTTAGCAGAGTAACCATCCGGAGACTTTACTGATTTGAGAATTTCACAAAATCGTTGCATCTGCTCATTTGACAGTGTAACACGAGACGGAGGCAACTTTAATTTTTTAAGTCCAACATCTTGAGCTTGCAAATCATTTCGGATATTCAAAGCAGTCAGATCTTGGCGCGCCCGTAGATCATCCTTCGACTTGTTTGCATCTTGTAGGAGAGTTGATACTATGTTATCACATATATTTTTCTCAATATGCATGACATCTAAGTTGTGGCGGATTTTAAGATTTTGCCAGTAAGGTAGCTGAAAGAAGATACTAAATTTAGTCCATCCTCTAGGTAATTTTTGGTCTTCTTCCTCAACTTGCATTTTTCGGACCTTTCGCTTACGCTTCAGTGGCCTTTTTGACTTTAAATAATCTCTTACTCTGAGCGGGCTAAATTTAGAATATCGATTTTTTCCAAACACAACTTTTGGAAACCCCTCAAGTAATTTTACAATCTCATTACCTGTCAGCTGACGCGGCTTCATTCTCTTATCAACTGTGCCATCAAACATAGCTGATAACTTCCTGTACTTATGACTCAAGGGCAACCACCTTCGATTAAACCAATAACAACTCTTTCGGCTATGTGGTAATTGAAGAGCTTCAAATTCAGGACCACATACAGGACAAGCACACTTTCCCTTTGTGGAATACCCAGACAGATTAGCATAGGCTGGAAAATCATTAATCGTCCATAATAGAATAGCACGTTGTAGGCATCAAAAATTGCCGATAGGTCCCCACAAACAGCTCAGTGTTAACGATCGATGATTGAACGTCACTACCCAGTTCACAAGAGTTCAAATGACGTCGGTAAGCGCCTGAAGTGAACCGACGAACTACGTGAGCCAACGAATCACGGGGATACGGACTGACCGGAAACCCCGCGATCACTACAAAAAGAGCAACGCCCGTCGTGTACTATTCGCCCCACTGATAATCCAACCAATGGGATCTGCAGAGCTCGCCATCAGAATTCCAACGCATCCGAAATCAATCAAATCCGAGTTCGGACGAAAAGTCAACGGCAAGTCAACGGCAGATCAACGGCGGAGCCTCGGACCAGACTGAGGCACCCTGGGATATCTCGGCAGGCTCGAAACACCCGAGGGGTGTCTTGGCAAAGCCATGACACCCCAGGGGTGTCTCGGCCAGGCCGAGACACCCCAAGGGTGTCTCGGCCAAACCGAGACACCCAAGGGGTGTCTCGGCTATGGCCAGCCGAGACACCCCCTTAGGGGTGTCCACATGTCCACATGGTCCCCCCCTACTTTTGGCCTCTTCCACATGGTCCCCCCAAGGGTGTCTTGGCCTCCTTTTACGGCGAAATGCTTTTTGGAGACTGCCTCTACGGCGAAATGCTTTTTGGAGGCTGCCTCTACGGCGAAATACTTTTTAGAGGTTTCTTCTACGGCGAAATGCTTTTTGGAGGTTGCTTCTACGGCGAAACGCTTTTTGGAGGTTGCTTCTACGACGAAATGCTTTTTGGAGGTTGCTTCTACGGCGAAACGCTTTTTGGAGGTTGCTTCTACGGCGAAATGCTTTTTGGAGGTTGCTTCTACGGCGAAACGCTTTTTGGAGGCTGCTTCTACGGCGAAATACTTTTTGGAGGTTGCTTCTATGGCGAAACGCTTTTTGGAGGTTGCTTCTACGGCGAAACGCTTTTTGGACAGCCCCTAGGCCTCCTCTTGTGCCTATAAATAGACCCCTTGGGTCTCCATTCTCTTGGCCCGGATTTTGGATTACTCTTGGCTTGAAATTGCTCTTGCCTTAGAGTTTTTGGAGAGAGCGGCGAAGCCCTGCTGGAGCGAGGAGTCGGAGTATTCAAGAGAGCGGCGAAGCCCTGCCGGATCAAGGAGTCTCCTTCTTCATTCACCCTTTTCTTCTCCCTTAGTGTTGCCCCCTTAGCGGTGATACTAAGAAGAGCGAATATCTCGATCATCCGAGATAGGAGCTGTTGGTTTCCATATCCCCTCGAGGATAGACGAAACTCTGCCGGATTCTTCCGGAAAGGATCTTGATCGACCGGCGGTCCACGGATATCAACATCCCCGTGACAGGCCAAAGACCCACACAAGCAAGCACCGATAAACGGGACTTGTGTTTATTTTCAAGAGAGTTGTAATCTTTGTTTCATTCTGTTTGTAACAGATTTCAATCAATGAAAACAGCAACTTTCGACGAAAACAAGCTGGCGACCACAGTGGGAGCCGCCGACCTCGCTGCCGAGATCGGAGTGACGCAATCGGCCTTCAAGATCCGGGTGAATGAAGAGGTCGAATACGAGTTCGACCAGCAGAAGTTTGAAGAGTACCTCTCTTCCTCCTCCTCCAGATCCGCATCCCCGAACCAGCGCAAGAAAATATCCTCTTCCAAGAACGTTCGTGGGACTCCCAGCTCCAAGATCCAAGAGCCCGTTGCCGCCGCTGTCTTTGCACCATGCAACGTTCCCACGTCGTTTAGCATGGTCAAGGCTGCAAATCCGGCTCTCCCATCAACCTCAAAGGCGATGGAAGATGCAACTCCGGTTCTGTCCAAGAGGGCCCGCCAAAGACGGCGTCAACGCCTTGCTCTACAACAAGCCAAAGCCGCTGAATCAACGGACGGGATCTACTACAACGAGGATCTAAAGTCCAGATACCGCCAGGAGCAACAACGGCAAACCACCAACTCCTCCTCCGAAACTGAAGCGAACGAGTAGATTCACGTGAAGAGGAATCACTCCACCCTTGAGGAGCAAATCAAGAAGAGGCGGGCATTGCTCGCACATGCCCGACTTCTCCTAAAGAAGGCGGAGGAGATGCAGAAAGAAGAGGCGGCCACAAAGCCGTCTACAAGCAAGTGGGTGTGGTTGCCAAAGCCAAAACCAGCGCCTCAAACACAAGGGGGTGGAGTTGCTGCCCAAGATTTGTCAAAACCAGATCCGGTGCCTCTAACGGAGCCAGGTAACAAAGGGAATCATTCAAAACCCAGGGTTCCTTTGAAGGGTCGCCTCGGTCCCTTACCGGTGAATCGAGGTAGAGTACCCATCAAGGAAAAACTGGGACCATTGAAAGGTCCCCAAGTTGCAAACCAGACTGGGGGTCGAATCAATCCCCCCAGGAAAGATGATAAAGGGAAAGCCCCTATCACTGACCGCATTGAGTTGCGGGTCAAAGCACAAGAGCCCGTTCAGTTTCTACGCTCACAAAAGCGTAAAACTGAACGGGTCACTTTTGAAAAAGCTAACAAAGCATCCCATTCCCAAAGGGAAGCACGCTCATCTGATGATGATGGTGTTATACCGGGGAACACATGCCAACACTCTATAGGTTGCTCCAGTTATCCAACTGATGAGTTATACTATAAAGCTGGGGGTATGGAAAAATTTCGTAAGAAATATGTGCAGGATATGGAGTCTCACTGCTCGTGCGCCGATATCATCAAAGCGGTGCTGTCGGAATGCTGCTGTGCCCAAACCCCAAGGAGAGTTTCGGTGTTCGAGAGAATTTCCACACCGAGGCATTCCCACAAGAAGAAGTTCGTCCGCCAAGAAGACGAATATCTAAGGGTGTCGGCTAATATGACCGGCAGAACGAGATCGACGCAACCCTTCAACCTAGATCAGCTTGCCGAGATATCCCGATGCATGACGCGGTTGCGGTCAGGAGCCATTGGCCGGAAGGACTACCGAAGGGTACCAAAGGGGCTTTCTCTAGAAGAAGAGACGTCGGATACTGATTCAGACTCTTGCTCAGCTATCGCGTCCGATGACACGGCATCGAGCGCGGGGCAACCTTACTCATCGCTTATGATCAGTGCCGAACAAGTAACTAAGATATTTGAAGAGGCCCTGGCTAAGCAGAAAGAGGCTTTCAAAATCGAAATGGAAACGGCCATGCTACGGATGAGGGAAGAGCACGACCAACAAATTCGCGCTCTATCTGATCAGCTCGGTGAATCCAGCCGTCGTAACCATGCTAACCAAGCAGGTAGCGATTCGGATGTGGATGAACCTCTCAATACCGAGAACCCTCCGGTTAACCAAAACGCGGGGGATGGTCCTTCCAATAATGGTAATACAGGGGGTGGCCCCGTTATCCCACCTTTAATTTGTCCAAGCTCCAGTACGAGCGAGGATGAGAAAATGAAAGATCTCGAGAGCAAAATTAACGCATTAATGTCTGCTCGAGAGGTAAAGAAGACCGGAATTCCTTGTCCTTACCCGAAAGAGTGGGACTCGATTCCGTATCCGGCGAAGTTCAACCTGATCAACTTCACGCCGTTCGATGGGAGAGGATCGCCCACTCAACATCTGATCTACTTCAAGTCCCACTTGGGCATGATCTCCGGCAATGAACCCTTGATGGTTCGGTCATTCGTCGGCACTCTTCGCGGAGCTGCCTTCGATTGGTATCGCCGTCTTAAATTTGGAAGCATCAACAGTTGGGAGGACCTGGAAAGCATGTTCCTCACTCATTTCTTTGATGACGATGACGAGATATCCATTAGGACACTCTTCGATGTGAAACAAAAGAACGGAGAGTCGGTGGATACCTTCATCAAACGCTTCCGCAACAAGGCGATGAACTGCAAGGATCCCATCACGGAGGAGTTCATCTTGCAGACTTGTCATAACAACTTATCCATTAACATCTTGGATGTGATGGGAATAGAGTCGTCCGACACCTGGAAGGATTTGAAGGCCCGAGGAGAGCAAGCTGAGCGATTCCTCAAAAGGAAGAAGGCCGAGAGGAGCCAACCGATGGCTAATTCTCCAAACTCGAACTTCGCCTCTCATGATAGGAGCGAAGCACCTGCAACGGCTGCTAATCAAAAGTCGCAACAGCAAACCCGGAGGCAACAAAAGACTTCGGATCAGAGGCCTCAAAAAGAATATTCCTTCAAGGACGAAGATGTTCCAGCCATCTTCAAATCCCTCCTGGACAATAATAAGATCAAGCTCCCACCGATTGTGAGTCAGGAGGAAGCTGACGATATTGCGGATCCGAAGTACTGCGCATACCACAGGAGGATCCATCACCCAACCAAGGCGTTCTTTACACTCAAGGATAGCATCCAAACCTTGGTTGAAGCCGGCGTCATAACGCTAGGGTGAGCCGGTTAAGAACGGCGTAACTCCGACCGGTATAAGAGTATAAACTGCTTCCTGAGACTCCGAAGAGTATACGAGTATAAACTGCTTCTCAATCCTCCGACCGGTATAAGAGGTTAAACTGCTCCCTGATACTCCAATAGGTTTATGAGTCTAAACTATTTCCTCCACGGGAAGTTCCTAGAAGAATGCCATGCGTGGTATTCTTAAGAATAACCCGATCGTGCATCTAATTCAATGATACACCCAGTTTTACAAAGAAAAGTTGGGGGTGGATAATTCATCATTTACCACAATCAAAATCCCCTCTTGATTCCTTCAATGAACGAGAGGTCCCCAAATCAAACGATCAAACCATCTTACAGTTATGATCTTTCTGCACTTCCCACTTGGTCAAACCTGTTAAAGTTAGGGCCAAAGCCAGAATTCCCTCTCAATTCCATCAATGAACGAGAGGTCCACAAATCGAGTAACCAAACCTATAAAAGTTAGGGTTGCTTGAATCTCTTCCGATTCTCGGAGTGGAGATCCCACTCTTAGTTTCACCTTGTTGGATTCTGGGGGTGGAGATCCCACCCCGAGTCTCCTTTGCAACTGAAGATAGAATATAAAATTCTTCCTCTTTAGCACTGGGAGATAGAATATAAAATTCTTCCTCTCTCGGCCTTTCGATTCTCGGAGTAGAGTTTTCACTCCTAGTTTCGTTCTTTTGGATGCTGGGGGTGGGGGTCCCACCTCAAGTTTCCTTTCCATTGGGAGATAGAATATAAAATTCTTCCTCTTCCATTGGACGGTTTAGTCTTTCACCGATTGAGAAAAGACACCAGAATTCCAAGTCTGGGGAATTTTATCCCGAAGCCTAAGAAGGGATGAGTCAGCGCCTAACACGCGTTGCCGGTTAGTCCTTGACCGTTAAAAAGGACAAGCCCACATATTCCACATTGTGGTAGGTCGTTATTAATAACGCCATAATCCATGCTTCACACGTACGGGGAATTTGATCCCGAAGCCTAAGTAGGGATAAATCAACGCCTAACACGCGTTGCCGAGTAGTCTATTCCCGTGAGAAAGACGAAGTCTACGTATTCAATATCATAGCACTAAAAGAGTTAACTCTTTTAGCACGACGTCACATGCAGAACGGACTTAAACAATCCGCATGCTAGCCCGACTCAAACGGTAGTCGGTAAAGGCTCATCAAACCCGTTGATGGCTGAGAATTTGCCAAAAATTCTATAAATGCGAGTCATTGACGCACCAGCTCCTTCAGAATGGGATCCACATATGCAGATGAATCAGCTTTAACAGTTGGTCCTGCAACCCTTCCACAAATTTCGGTTGACTTCCGCCGTTCCAAAACCCTAAGGTGGACGCCGATCAACGCGTAACCCTAGGTCAACGGCGGACAGTGCGTTGCGACGAAAGTCAACGCGTGGTGATGAAAGTCAACACGTGACGACAAAAGTCAACCCAAACGGTTCCAAAACCCTAAGGTAGACGCCGGTCAACGCGTAACCTTAGGTCAACGCCGGACAGCGCGTTGCGACAAAAGTCAACCCACGCGGTTCAAAACCCTAAGGTGGACGCCGGTCAACGCGTAACCTTAGGTCAACGCTAATCGGCGCGTTGCGACAAAAAGTCAACCCACAGTGATCCGAAACCCCAAGTCAACACGATGTGACAGGGATAGTAAGTTCAAAAGTCAACTCAATGACACGAGCCAAACTCAACTCACCAGCTGTAGACTCGAGACTCCAACGACGGCCAGGCGATAAACGCAGCGCCGGAACAACTTCGGTTATTCGACAAAGCACCGGATAAGCCGAGAATCGAAGGAGCCGAGAGTTAAAGCAAACCACAGGTCCCTTAGGCCGACTGAAGGCTAGACCAATCATATCCAAAGTATTCCGGTCTCTTCTATAAAAGAAACGAGTCCGAAACACTTTGGAGGGGGTATCTGTAGGCATCAAAAATTGTCGATAGGTCCCCACAAACAGCTCAGTGTTAACGATCGATGATTGAACATCACTACCCGGTTCACAAGAGT
>BQKN01031896.1:0-10372 GCA_022839385.1 Asparagus kiusianus
ACAATTCTTTTTACTATTCTTCTTGTTACAAAATTTCCAACAAACAAAAGATGGTGACTCCGCTGGGGACTAGCTTCACCGACGAAGAAGTGGTGGTGCAATCTGATGCTCACCTCGCTGGAACGACCGTTGAGACCCTTGTAGTTGAATTTGATCAAGCCAAATATGAGGAAGCTCTTTCCTCTGGATCGTTGAGCCCCAAAGTCAGGCGCAACACCCAGAAAGCCTCTACAGAGATCCAGCTCGCTGCAGAGAAGCCGAAGAAAGCCCTCACCTTCGGCCAGAGCCTCAAACTCGCTCTGCAAGTTGAAGATTCTATACCCGCGTCAAAACAATGTGTGGTGGGTAGCAAAAGACCTCTGGTAGAAGAAGATTCAACCACTGTCAACAATGACGCGACTAAGATCCTGAAGCAAGCCAAGAAGAACGCAGCTCGAAGACGGAGGAGATCCATCCGACGAGCGCATCTTCGAGAAAACCGATCCTCGGTTCAAGGCAAAGATTGCGTTGCCAAAATCTCGCCCAAAGGCTACGTTCCTGTGCCAGAACGCATGCTTCGCGGCAATGAGCCCAATTACGAGCCACGAGTGATACAACTTAAACGCGACCCTCAATGGTGCGTTGTCCCTCCAAAATGCAGTACTGATAAGAACGCACCTGATGAGTGCGTTCAGATAAAACAAGACCCCAAGAGGTCTGTTTCTAAACGCAGGTTCAAGCCTGATGTTCCCAAACCACAACGCTCTTGCGTTTCAACTCCAGGACGCAATGTGGTCCGAGAAGGACAACATGGGTTGAAGATTCATGTGCAGCAAGAACCAGTCTCACCCAATCAAGGACAGGGGGTTGTATCCCCGTCAGATAATTCTCGAATTTCTGATTTGTGAGAATTACTTTCTAGAAGAAACCTAACACAACAATCAGCTCACTCATGTCATTGTGAGAAGATCATTTCAACAGTCCTTTCCGAATGCCAATGTTGTCTACCTGAGCCTCGCAGGTCTGTATTCGATAGGCTGTCTGACGTCACAAGACCTACCAAAAGACGACGTCATCAGAAGAAGAGAGTTTCTGAAACCGAATACCCTCAGGTCACCATCAACATGACCGGCAGAGGGAAAGCCCGGCATCCTAGCCCCGACGAATCTGAAAGAAGCCATTCCCCGACCGTTCGAGAAATCTGTGACGAGTTTGAAGGAGTATATCGACGTACCCGGACACGGACGGGAGCTATCCGCCCGGTCGACTACCAGAAGTTGGCCAAAGGAATTACTTCTGATGATGAACATTCGGCAATCGTCGAGTCTCAATCCTCAAGCTCTGTTGGAGTGCGAGAAGTCTCCTCTTACATGACTAACAACCCCGAAGATTTAGCTAAAACAGTTAATGAACACCATGTCATGCTTCATGCACAGCAAGAGACACTCCTCCAATTGAAGGATATGTTGGCTCAGCTTCTCGCTGAAAAAGGCCACAAACCTGAATCTTCCCGAAGAACAACATCGAAGGGAAAACAAAAAGCGACTGAACATTCAGATCGCGAAACTCACAACCTGGAATCCTCCTCGGAAAACGAGAAAGAGACAAAAAGAGACTTACACCCTCAGTCCACCAAAGTGGATGAGCTAGAAGCCCGCCTCAACGCAATGGCCAATAAAAGCGAGCTTCGTGAAGAAGGGGTGATACGGCCTTATCCTGCAGAGTGGGATACAGCTCCATACCCACCAAAGTTCAAGGCTCCAACCTTGCAACCGTTTGACGGCACCGGATCACCGAATCAGCACATCTACTACTTTAAGTCCCAGACTGGAGATGTGGTGGCAAACGATGCCATCTTGACTCGACTATTCATCGGTACTCTCAAGGGTGTAGCCTTCGAATGGTTTATGAAGTTGCCTACCGGCTCTATTCAAAAATGGATAGACTTGGAAAGGCTTTTCTTAGCGAGGTTCTTCGAAGATGACATGGAGGTCTCCGTCCCGACTCTTCTCGCCACCAAACAGAGAAAAGGAGAGTCCATCAAAGCCTATGTGGAGAGGTTCCGCAGTATGGCATTGCGATGCCCATCAGGTATGACTCAGTCAACTCTAGTTGAAACTTGCAGGCACAACCTGCAGACTCAGCTCCTTGCCCAGATGGGGGTAGCAGAATATCGTTCCTGGAGACAACTAGTGTCGCAAGGAGAGCAAACCGAAGAGATTGTTGCTCGAGTCAAAGCTGAAGAAGAGCCACAACCTAAACCGCAGCAACAACGCAATCAGAACAATGCCCAACGGTCTAAGGGGAAAGAGACTCTAGCAGCTGACTACACGCAAGTACCACCGCCGACCAAGAAAGGCAAGGCACCAAATCAACAGAGAGCACCCAAGCAGTATTCATTCAAGGAAGAACACGTGGACACCCTGTTCCAGTTGCTTCGAAAGAACAACAAGCTGCAGTTGCCTGAAATCAGAAAGCCAGATGAAGCAGGGAAGGTAGATGACCCCAACTACTGTCGCTATCATAGGTTCTTGGGACATCCTACCAGAAAATGTTATGTGTTTAAGGACATCCTGCAAAATCTGGTAAACGCAAATGTGCTCACATTGAAACCCGAGCAAAAGACTGTATCTACCAACATGATAGCAGTCCAGTTTGGTGACTTCCCTCCAGTGGCAACCGCGAATGGTGTAGTCCCTATTCCCAAAGGGGAAATGCACTTGAAGAATGCCGACATGCATAATCAGAAAAACAGGGGGCTGATACCCCTCACTACCCCAAAAGGAGAGATCATGTGGGTCCATCCCGACTTGATTAAAGATCAACAGTGGACGAATACCTCGTCCAAGAAGAAAAGAGACAAGGCTAAATCATCTAACATGATTAGCCCCTCCATGACTGAGAATGATGACCATCTCAAACCTCTCACTGACTCAGAGGAAGAGAGAATTGTCCTGGCAGCATACCCAGGAGACAACGCTGGCACCCGGTCAGGAAAGACTTACTTGAGAGACTATAGCCAGAATCCTCAAGAAACTGAAGGACAGCCCCAAGACGCTGGGGGTTCTGCACCGAAAAAGCCGACAGATAAGGGGAAACAAAAGGAACTCCGTTTCAACAGAAATCTTCACCAAGAGCATGGAGAGTCAAGCGAGCCTTTCCAATTCAATGTCATGGCTCAGTTGGCCAACATACCCACCAGGATTACTTTATATGAGCTCTTGAGGTTGTCTAAAACCACCAAAGAAGCTCTAATTGAGGCTTTGAAGAACACGGAGAGCTTTATCACTCAAGTTACTCCGATACCTGAAGCGTCCGAAGATCATTCGTGCCTGCAATGTCTGCAAGCAGCAAGAAGTCTACCGTGTATATCTTTTACTCAGGAAGATATGCAGGTCCAGCACAAGCATGATAGACCCCTGTATTATACAGGATACATCGGATCATCAGAGATCAGCCGTGTTCAAGTTGACCCAGGCTCAGCACTCAGCATCATGCCATACAGAGTTATGCAAGTCATAGGGATTCCCATGCATCGGCTAAACGCTACTCAAACTACCATTTTCGGGTTCAATGCTAATAGCACCCGACCTCTGGGAAAGATCAAGCTCAGATGTCAGATTGGAGACCTCAAGTCAGAAGTGACTTGTTACATCATCGATGCAGACACGTCTTATAATCTCCTACTAGGACGTCCTTGGATACATGCTAACCGTGTTGTCCCATCTACTCTACATCAAGTCATGAAGTATGTCAATGATAGAGATGAGGTTCGAACCCTGATTGCGGAAAAATACCCTTTCAAAGGAGTAGAAAATTTCCACACAGATTCGGTCTTCTACTCGGAATCACAAGAGAAAGAAGACGTTGACAGCGGCAACGAGGCGGACGTCGAACCAGACCCCGAGGAAGATTGTCCATGGGAGTTGAACTTTGATGTAATGGTTTCAGTTGAGAATAATAATAATGTACCGAGTGAGAGCGAGTGGTGCATTAATAAAGATTTTATTTTGGCGTACTTGTCTGATGATTCTTTTAAAGTTGAACAAACAGGTACCAGTCCATGGCTCATGCTTTGTGCGGAAACGTCTCTCACATTGCCAATTAAGCCACCCTTCACTTTAGAAGAAGAAGTTAAAGATGCACAAAAAGCTTTCTTCGAAGTCCCGCCTAGAAGGAAAAGGCAGAGACCGATTCATTTCGGTAAAGTTAAATCCGAACCGCTCAAACGGGGAAGTTCTGAAGAGGATGACGGAGTCCCTCAATTTCATTATCACGAACCTAATTCCGTTCAACTAATGAAACGAATGGGATACAACTTTAGCGAAAAACAAGGTCTAAACTTTGGGAAAGGAAGACGAACGCCAATTCGAATGTCTCTCACTCCCGAAGGAAAACCTTCGGATTATTATCAAAAAACCGGAAGAGGCTTGGATTATGTCACAACGCCCTCTGCCTCAAAAAATGAAATCAGTAATTACCTCCGACAAGACCAGTCATCCGAAACATCTTCCTGGGAATTTGATGTTAGTGTCGGACCTTTCTTTAAAAGTTTAACTGTGAACATGGTCTCGACCAGTCATCCAGATGAAGACGCAGAGGGTGATGAAGAGTTAATCGAGTCAAACGACGACCCTTGGATCAAACGTCTTAACATTTTGTGGGATATGCGTTTCGAACAACGCGAACCACCCACCGAAGATAAAATGATCCAGGTCAACATGGGAAACGAATCTGACCCTAAGCCTATCTTCATAGCTGAAGATTTGTCATCATCCGAAAAAGAAGACCTTATATCTCTCATTCAAGAATATATAGATGTCTTCGCGTGGAATTATGAAGATATGCCCGGCCTGGACCCAAGAGTAGCCACGCATCGTCTCAACATTGATCCGGATGCAAAACCCGTTAAACAACAACAACGCCGGTTTCGTCCAGAGATGATGGAAGCAATTGAGGCCGAAGTGAAAAAGCTTATAGACTCGGGCTTTGTCAGAGAGGAGCAACATCCGGATTAGGTGGCTAATATCGTTCCGGTGCCCAAGAAAAATGGTAAGGTCCGAATATGCATTGACTTTCGTGACCTCAACGCAGCTTGTCCAAAAGACGAATTCCCTCTTCCTATCACAGACGTCATGATTGATAACACTTGCGGATATGAAAGGATGTCTTTTATGGACGGATTATCTGGCTACAATCAAATCAAGATGAATCCTGAAGACGAAAAGCATACCGCATTCAGAACACCGCTGGGGGTGTATTGCTACACAGTAATGCCCTTCGGTTTGAAGAACGCAGGTGCAACTTATCAACGCGCAATGAACACCATCTTCCACGAATATCTGCGTAAGAAGATCGAGTGTTATGTTGACGATATAGCTGTAAAAAGCAAGCATAAGGAGGATCATCTCACAGACTTGAAGGCAATGTTCGATATCATGCGAACACATCAATTGAAGATGAACCCGACAAAATCTTTCCTTGGAGTGTCAAGTGGAAAATTCCTAGGATTTATTGTCACATCCAAGGGAATTTCCCTCGACCCCGAAAAAGTGCGTTCTATCCAAGACATGCCACCACCAAAGAATCTCAAAGAACTCAGGGGGTTGCAAGGTAGATTGGCTTACATCCGAAGATTCATATCCAATCTTTCAGGGCATTGCCAACCTTTCTCTAAGCTCATGAAGAAAGGAATATCCTTCGTTTGGGATGGAGAATGTCAAAGAGCATTTGAGGAGATTAAGAGATATCTTACTCAACCGCCAGTTCTTGTGGCCCCGATATCAGGCAAGCCATTCCTGCTGTACGTGAGAGCCATGGAACATTCTCTTGGGGCCTTACTAGCCCAGAACAACGATCAAGGTCAAGAGCAAGCCATCTATTACCTAAGCAGGACTATGATGGGAGCCGAGCACCGATACAATCCAGTTGAAAAGGAATGTCTCGCTTTGGTATTCGCGGTTCAAAAGATGCGACATTACCTGGTTGGGCAAACAATTCATGTCATCTCAAAGGTAAACCCCTTGAGAGTTCTAATGACTAAGCCATCATCTTTAAACTGTCGGCTAGCAAAGTGGGCCATTCTCTTGTCACAATACGACATGCAATTCATGCCCCAAAAGGCGGTCAAAGGTCAAGCATTGGCAGACTTTTTAGCTGATCACCCGATGCCAGGGACATCTAAATTGTATGAAGACTTGCCCGACGAAGTTGCGGAAGCTTGTACCACTCAAAAGTCTATGCAAGTGTGGAAGTTATTCTTCGACGGTGCATCTAGGGCAAACCCCCATGGAGCCATTACCGCGGGAGTTGGGGTGGTGTTCGTCTCTCCAAATGGTCACGTGATCCCTAGAGGATTTTCCTTAATCGAGCCTTGTACTAACAATGTGGCTGAGTATAATGCCTTATTACTAGGAATGCAATTAGCTGAAGAACTTAATATTCGTCATCTCGAGGCATACGGCGACTCTCAGCTTATTGTAAATCAAGTCCGAGGGGAATACGAAGTACGTCATGGGGACCTAATCCCGTACTATTTCGCAGTGCTGGAGCAAGCTAAGAAGTTCGAAGGGTTCTTCATTGAATACATTCCACGGGCTCAGAACGCCTACGCAGATGCATTGGCATCGTTGGCAACTTCATTAGCATTACCGCCAGGGGCTGAAACGACAATCCCAGTCACAGGGCGTGAGCTATATTGCTCCAAAATTCTTACAGAGGAAAGTTCAGATAAGACAACACAAGAAGAAGTCTGTACGACCTTGATGGAACTGGAAGCTAGGGATTGGTGATTTCCGTATATCGATTATGCTATATATGGAATCTTACCTGATGATCCCAAGGAAGAGGCCACTATTAAGCGAAAGGCTCTCCAATTCTATTATGATGCAATTTCGCAAACCCTGTATCGTAAATCGCATGACAGAGTTTTGCTTAGGTGCCTCTCTCGGAAAGAAGCAAAAGAAGCCCTAAAGGAAGCTCATAAAGGAATGTGCGGAGCTCATCAGCCTGGAGCCAAATTGAGCGATCGTCTCCGAAGAATCGGGTATTATTGGCCAAAGATGTTCGCGGACGCTGCAGACTATGCTAAACGTTGCCATGAATGTCAGATTCATGGTGATTTTATCCACCAAGCGCCGGGAAATTTACACCCTACATCTGCATCCTGGCCATTTGAGGCATGGGGTATGGATATAGTCGGTCCAATTTCTCCTCCGACTTCTAAAGGACATCGGTTTATTTTGGCTGTAACTGATTATTTCTCCAAATAGGCGGAGGCGGTCCCTCTCAAAGAAGTTAAAACTTCAAATATGATTAAGTTCATCAAACATCACGTCGTTTACCGTTTTGGAGTTCCGAGACGAATAGTTCACGACAACGGGACACAATTTGTCAGCTTTGGATTTCAAAGATTTTGTGATAAATTCAGGATCCAAAGTGTCGCATCTACAGCATATTATCCGCCGGCGAATGGCCTTGCAGAAGCCTTCAACAAAACCATTGTGAAACTTCTTAAGAAATTCGTTTCTAAAAGCCGACGCGATTGGGACGAAAGACTCGGCGAGTATTTATGGGCCTATCGAACAACAGTAAGGACCTCTACCAGAGCTACGCCATTCTCTTTAGTGTACGGTTGCGAAGCAGTTCTACCACTGGAGATTCAAATCCCTTCTCTAAGAGTCGTAATTACAACGGGACTCACAGAAGAAGAAAAACATCAGCAGCGTCTGTAAGAACTCGAAGCCCTAGACGACAAACGACTTCAAGCTCAGCAGCAGATCGAATTATATCAAGCCCGTATTTCTAAAGCCTACAACAAAAAGGTTAAAGAACGAACCTTCAAGAAAGGCGATTTAGTTTTGGCTAATCGACGACCTATGGTGATGACTCACAAAACCAAAGGGAAGTTTAACCCCAAATGGAAAGGACCTTTTGTGATAGAGACAGTTTACTCCAACGGGGCCTACCGTCTCATTAATAAGAAGGGCGATAGACTTATGATGCCAATTAATGGGAAATTCCTCAAGAAGTATTACCCGTAATCTGCAAGGCCCTTAAGTCTAACTGGGGGTTGATTATTAACGATTATTCGAACAAATTGTGCTCTTATTTTGTATGCCGTCAAGTTAACATTACACCTCTGACGATTTAAGGATCATTATAATAAAGGAATTTTCAAAATTTTTCCAGATAGCTATCAGCATAATCTGTTTGGAGGAAAAGTCCCAATTCTTGCTGCGTTCAACTCTCCTGGACGCAAGTCCTACGGCTGCGTCCAAGGCACGTTTACAGCTGCGTCTCAAGTCCCACAACTGCAAGATCGGATACTGCGTTCAACCCTCCTGAACGCAAGTCCTATGGCTGCGTTCAGAACAAGTCTACAACCGCGTGTCAGTTACCACAATGGCAGGACATAATTGCGTTCAACTCTCCTAAACACAAGTCCTATGGCTACGTTCAGAATAAGTCTACAGCTGCGTTCTCACCAACAAACGCACAATATGATAATTCTAACTTCCAAAGAATGCTACATAAATTGGAAGGCATTAAGTTTATCATCAAGACCAAACAACTACAACCTAAGTCCTGAAGTTGCCTAGTAAGATACAAATAGGCCTGCGTTCAAGCCATTCAAGCGCAAGGAAATAATTTTCAGAAAGTCACATATCAAAAAAAAAACTATATCATTTCAAAAGATGTCTACAGTTCATCACCGGCAAAAGTAATAACTGTTGCGAGAGTACCAAAAGGTTATTACAGACTAAAAAGTTATCTAATATAAAAGGGGGGTTCGTTAAGGCAAAAGGATGCAAGGCGGGCTTTAGCCTCAGCTATACGTGCAGCATGCTTAGCTCGGACTTCTGCTTCAGCCCTCCCCCTTAATTCTTCAGCAGTGACAGCAGCAACACCAGCTTCTGATCGCAAAGCCTGAAGAGCCTTCTCTATCTCAAGCTTCAAGTCAGCGCCCTGTAGCTCCTCCAAGGTTTCCATAGTGCGTCTAAACAAGTAAATCTTCCTGGCGCAGTGATCGCGCCAGCTGCGATTGACACTTTTCAGCAAGTCCATCACATCAAAGAACGAATTCAGAAAATCGGAGAATGGGGCCCATCCTTGCTCAGAGACCTGGTACGCTTGCTTCACCATGTTCTCTAGGAGCTCTGTGAGGAAGCCCACACTTTCAAAGTCTGGTGTAAAGACTTTATCTCGAGGGACCATGGCAAGGGGTGTGATGAGAGGAGCGTCTTCTTGGGGTAGTCTTTCTTCTTCGTCATCAGAGATAATAATAGGCTCAGCAGCACGAGCCCCACCTGTCAACAAAGCTAGCATGAATTCAGTAAGTCCCCGAACAACTGAATTTAAAAGCAGGAGACTAAACCTGCGTCAGAATCTTAGAACGCAGCAGTGTAGACCTGCGTCATAATCAAGTTGAACGCAAGGGATCTAGACCCGCGTTAGATTGTTATAAACACAAAACTTTCCGCTGGCGTCCAAGATTAAGGGATCAACCTTTTTATCTTATCATCAAACACAAAAAGTTTTGTTTTACGATCAAGATCAAAACAGTTCTTATCACCAACACAGGAACTCCCCCGTGTGATCCACAATGAGAGTTCTGTTCTTCTTTACAACAATGGACACAAGAACTTCTTTCAAGGTCCAAAATCAAGAAGATGAACAGTTTTCATCAAGAAACATATAAGTTCTTGGCAAAGATCGAAGAGACGAACCTTGTTCGTCATCATCAACCAAAATCCAGTCAAGGAATTTGAAGAACACCTATTGAAAAAGAATACTTAAGCAAAGAAGAAAACGAGGGTTACCTCGATGACCAGACGCTGGAGGCGTCGACGGCGGTCCAGAGGCGGACCCAGAAGCGCCCTTTGACGGCGGGAGAATGTCCGCCATCTGCTCGTGAGATCTCTTGGGAGCCATGGCCAGAGGACGAGATCAAATCGTGGATGATTTAACGAGAAGAAACTCGTTTCAGAGTTCAAGAAAGAAGTTTAAACGTTGAGGTGTTTGACGTGACTAATCAGCCTTATTTATAGATAATTAATTATGGTGTAGAGTTCCAAGACTCCACCCCTAATGGGCCTCTTCGTCATCATTATAGCCGCTTGGGCTTCTGACAAGATGCAGGATAAGACCCTGCGTCCATAAGACGAAAGAGCCAGACCCAAACGCAGCAGGCTGGAGTTGCGTTCTTCCAAAAAATACGCAGTCCTATCCAAGGACATGAACGCAGGGGGTACCCCTAGTTCTAGAATTTGAATTCTCGGAAAATGTGCTGCTAAAGGTTAAAAACTTGTGCACATTTTTGACTAAATCTTTTCAATATCAACCTTAAACCCATCAAGGGTTTCATTGCTATAGAGTTTAAACTCTATTTTTT
>BQKN01031914.1:0-11008 GCA_022839385.1 Asparagus kiusianus
ATATGGAATTCTTTGTGATCCTAATTTAGTACTTAAATAAGATTAGAAGTTACCTCTTTTTTTCCTACAATGAATTCTTCTGATATGCATCAAATAAGGATTTCTGTTATGTCAATAATATTACCTTTGCTCTATTCCTGTCATTTTTCACAAAGATCTAAACTAAATACTTGTATTTTTCATTACTAATTTGCCTTAAATGATAATATTAATATTTAATTTCTTTAGTATTTGAAGAACAAGGTATAAAATTTATGAATACTTAGTAATTTTTTTTATATCTTCCATGGAGAATTCTTTTTTGATTAGGATAAATTTGTTAAATTATTTTTTAACGCAACTCAGTCGGTGCTTCTTTAATAGATATGCTTTATGTTAATGCCAGTTCAAGTGATTTATGAATATTTTTTAATTTTAAATTTATTTTTGTTACTTTCTCGTTTGCAATGGAAATAGCTTAATTCTTTTGAAGGGTATCTCTGAACATTCTGATAGTTTCTCTATATGTAATTCCTTGTATTCTTTTACCTTATAAATATTATTAACATCAGAAATTAATGTTTCTAAAGTATAGTTAATTAATTCTAAGCTATTATATTATAATATTTTATCATTTTTATGGATGTAAACATTTATCAATTAATTTACTAATGTATATTTGCTGCTCCAACCTATTTGTAAAATTATATGTAGTTACTTTAATTTATAGAGTGGCGATAATTTTAAGCTATAATATTTTTAAAATTTTTATTCCTTAGCCGGAGGTTTTTAATCAACTCTTATTGATTTTGTTTACCAATATCAACTTATACTATTTTCAGATGCTGAAAAGGAATAGTAAACCCTAAATTAAAAATTACACACACACACACACGCACCCACATTCACACATCTTAATGAAAAAATACCAACAATTACACTTTTCTTTGCCAAGTTTTAAAATTTCAGCACTTTTTTATGGTTTTGAACTTTGAGAGTGTGATTTGTAGTTTTTAAAAGTTTGGGATAGTTTTTTAAAAAAATTAAGTTTGGTAGTTGTAACTTCTATGTTTCATGTGTCGATGGTAATTTCTTTAAATGTCAGGATATTTCTTAAAACTCTAAAATTTTAAGGGTTTTTTTGCAATTATTAAAACTATAGATTAATTTTAGAAAATTTAAATTTCAGTGGTCTACTAATAAGTTTCCAGATTTGATGTGTACTTGTTAAAAATTTTGAAAATTTAGAGTTTTTATGATTTTTAAATTTTCATGGAGTTTTTTTTACAATTTTTGTAACTTTGTGGTTAATTTCGGTAAATTTTAAATTTTTAGGTGCCTGAGAGTAATATCTTGAATTTATCTTTTATTATTTGGAAGTTTTAAAATTTTAGAATTTTAGGGTGAGTTTTTATAATTTAAACTTTTAAGGTTGTTCTTATAATTTTTGAGATATTGCGGGTGTTAATTAAAAACTTTAAATTCTTTAGATGCTGCTATTAATTTCTTAATTTCACGTTTGTTGCTTCAAATTTAGAAATGTTAGAATTTTTTGGATGCATCATGGTAATCCCTTAAATTCATCTATGTTGTTTACAAGTTTTGAAATTTTAGAATTTCAGGGTGTTTTTTGTGAACTTTTGAGAGTGTTTCTATAATTTTTGAGACATTGAGGTGCTACCGCAAAATTTTAAATTCTTCACAAACTGTTGTTAATTTCTTAATTTCATGTTTGTTATTTTAAGTTTTGAGACATCGCGATGATTTTTATAATTTTAAACTTTTCTGGATAGTTTGTGCAATTTTAAAACTTTTTAGGGTTTTTTGCAATACTTCATGTATTATTGTATGTGAGCTACGTATAATTTCTTTATCTTAACAAATTAACACCATAAAGTTGTTTTATATATTTTATTGATATTATTTTTTAAATTGTTAACCTATAAATAGTTCACGTATGATTAGGATAGGATGTAATTATGATTAGGATAAATTAAGATATAAATAAAATATTCAAAATAGTGAAATGTAATATTGATCATTGAATTTTTTTTCAAAACTCGTGTTTTTAAAGAGAGTACGATGATACGATGATAAAAAAGAAGCTAACACCGTCGGGATGTTTCTTAACTATGAACATTCATATGCAATACTCAAATACTTTAGAGTAGTTTTTTGCTCGGTTTTAAAATAGGAATCATTTTGAATGCTACTTACACCCAAACAAATGGGCCTCGCCAATTTTGGTCCCGTTCCCCCACTCCCCGGTTCACGGCTAGCTCAACCCGCTTTCTGCGGCTTTGCGCTGAAAAAATAGTCGAGAAACCTCGCCCTCATCTCATTCTCTCCCACGAATCGGGGGGAAAATGGCGGCCTTTTTCGTCTCCTCGCCCCTCTCGCTCTCCCGCTCCCCTCTCCTCACGAATCTCTTCCATCTCACTAAATCCAAATCCCTCATTTCTTCGTCCTTCGCTCTCCCACGCCGCCATCCGTCCTCTATTCTTCAAAATTACCCTCTCAGATCTCTATCGCCTTCAAATTTCGCTGCTGGTGCTCACACTTCTACGGCGCTGAATCGAGACGATCTCGTCGTTCTCGGAATCGAGACGAGCTGCGACGACACAGCCGCAGCGGTTGTAAGTGATTCTTCTCGCTTTTCTTTCCTCTCTGTTTTTGCTTTTTTTTTAATTTAATTTAATTTAATTTTTGGCCTTATTTTAGGTTAGAGGAAATGGAGAAGTCCTCAGCCAAGTTGTTTCTTCTCAAGTAAGTTTTGGTCTTTTATCCTGAACTTTCAATTAAATTTTTTTTTTGACTTGAAGAAGTATTTAGAATTAAAAGAATCCTATCCTTCATCACCCCTTCATCTCCAACATTGATCTCTTGAAATTAGAAAATTCTCTCTCTTTGGCAAGGAAAATGTTGCTTATATACCTCTATTCTATTCTTTGCGTTTAAGAATCTTCTTGTTGTTATTAGATCTTTCTAGATTTGCACATTATAAAATCTCATAGTCTGTGGCAGTGTGGCTGCTGCTAGGGCTTCCCTTGGGAAATATGAAGCCGGGGAAAGAAAATATTGCAATAAGAAAAGATAAATAATGGAAATTGAACCATACTCCTTGAATCTCAAACTATATAATTATCCTCCAAATTCTCGAAACGCATTCAACCAGTTACATTCTGAAATTAAAGTTGCTCTTTTAGCCATTTAATTGATATGAGGATAGGTACCGGTATAATGGATCATGTCCTGTATGTTCTTCAGAGTTATTTGATTTGGTTTTGCAGAGTACACTTTTTCTTGTATTACCAATACAGTATATTCTTATCTGATTTTGTAATTCAGCTGATAAATTTGTCCATCTCTTTGACTGTCAAACTTCTTGTTTATTTTTATTTACCTTTGTGCTTTCATCTGGTCAAGGCAGAATTGCTTTCGCGCTATGGAGGTGTTGCTCCTAAAATGGCTGAAGAAGCACACTCGCTTGTTATTGATCAGGCATGACATTTGATTGACTACCCCCTTCTTCTACCTTTTGTGCTAGTGTTCTAATGCCATAAACATATGACTTCTGATTTACTTTGCAGGTTGTTCAACAAGCAGTAGAAAATGCAAATTTGTCAGAAAATGATCTTTCTGCTGTTGCAGTTACTATCGGTCCAGGTCTAAGCCTTTGTTTGCGGGGTAAGTATGCTATGTCCTATTGCTGTTATTGCAACTATTCTTATAAGTCTTCCCTATTTTTTTTCTATTTCCCAGAAGTTGCACTCTTGTAATCATAAGATGGAAAATGAACATCATAATGGATTCAACTGAGAAGTTTGATTGGGGTTAAGTACTTGCATTGACACTGCCAATATTTATTTCTGTCATATACCACTGATGGGGATTATTTATGGTACTTACCCTTTACGCAGCTAATTGCCCGTACATTTTGTTCGCAAATCACAAAAACTAACAGCACTTTGTACTTATGATTAGCATATGTGGAACTTTGTTACCCAACTACTACTTCTTGTATTCCTTATTTTCCATTTCTTGGTATCTTGAGCTCATAGCAAAGAGGGAATTCGGTAAGCTGCTGCCAGTTATTGAAATGGATCTTTGATGGTTCATGGTAATGATAATAACAACTTGCCTTTGTTTGAATCTAAACAAAGGGGATGTCTAAGTTCTAAACCAACTTCAGTCTCTCATTGCTTATAACAAAGAATTTAGCTTCTCTTGTTAATTAGGAAATAAGATTAGTTGTTCATTGCGGAGATAATGTCCAGTTAGCATCTGCCTGTTTCCTGGGCATTTCAAATATATTTCCTTTCAGACGTTCAGTATCATTTCAGTCATGTAACTCATATTGTATGTTACTCTTTTTGTATACATTCCCTATGAAGTCACAATATCATATCACTTACAAAATCAAATAGTATGCTTGAGAAAATTTTGAAAGTCCATCAATGAAAATATTTAGAGCATTTTTAGGATTCAGGAAGATTATTTTCTTCCTTATTAGAAATTTCATAAGTATGTATCTAATTAATTGATAGATATCTACATTTATTTCTAATTGCATTGCAGATTTTATCAGAGAAATGTATATTTTTTTCATTGGTTCTGCTATCTATCTTGAATTTATATGGAGACTGAAGAAGTAAAAAAAAAATTTGTCTGGCATTCCTGACGATCTAGATTATAAGTAGTTGGAATCTTCCTCATCTTTTAAGTATTGCCTTTCAGCTTTATTTTATCAATTCATGTACTGATCTTTTGCTCCTAGATCTATTGTAGTTGGTGTCCAGAAAGCTCGAAGAGTAGCTGGAACATTCAATTTGCCCATCATCGGAGTCCATCATATGGAAGCTCATGCTCTTGTAGCCAGGTAAGAGAGTTGAAGCGACATACCTGATTATTGGGTCATACCTTCATGTCCTTCTGTGCTAGGTATTTTGCTTGAATTTCGATGTTCCAGACAATGCCCCTGAAAATTGGAGAGAAGAAAAATAATCTTTTACATAGCCCTTGGTAGATGCCATTATGTTATTAAAATCCTGACATGTTGAATTCAAGCTCCACGTACTTCATGTAATGTTGTCTTAAAAGGCTAAATCCAACCACCAAAATTCACTCACATGGAATTATGGAAATATGATAGCATGGCCTTTTTGTGCATAGCTGAATGAAATTCCATATAGAAAAATCTTACTATATTCCTTCGCTATCTAGGCTTTTTTGAGTGTATTAGGGATTCTAAAGGGCTTATTGATATTATGAGCTCAGGCTACAAAGAAGCTAGGTGTTCTCCTTACTGGCATTCTAGGGGCACAACAAAGCTCTCAGTTGCTATAGTTACCTTAAAAAAAACCAAATCATAGAGGGCTGCAATCATGTTGACAACCAATGTAGAATTTTGGTTAGTTCTTCATGGCACGCTTTATGGTCAACATCATTTTGATGGCAATGGGAAAATGATGATTGGGGAAAATAATCTGTTATGCCTTTTCTCCATTTAACCAGTTATTCATCACTAGGGATACTTCTTCCACTAGATATAGAGGGTGTTTGGGGCGGCTTATTTTTTTGGTCAAACTAGCTTTTAAACTAGCTTTTTAATTTCTACATGTTTGGTAAAATATAAAATAAGTTAGCTTATAAGTCACATTTTTAAAAAGCTGATATATCTCAGCTTTTGAAAAACTAACCTATAAGCTCACCTAAATAAGTTAGGTTTGACCAAACAAATTACTATAGTACCTAAATAATTGTTATAATATTTTTATCATAAAACCCAAAAGCCACTAAAAGCTAGCAGAACTTATAAGCTTAAAAAAATAAGCCTTGCCAAACACCCTCATAGTTTGCCTGGTTTCTGCATCTCCATCTATGTTGTGTTTTTTGAGTTCAAGAATAGAATGACGGTCCACCATAATTAAGTACAAGAATAAAGGTCAATAATGGAATGAAAGTCCTCAGAAAACACAATATTGGACGGAGTTCAAGAATAAAATGAAGTGAAAGTACCCTAAAAGGGGGTGAATAGGGTTATTGCTAACCTTATTAGATATTAATGCCGATTAAAAGTTATTAACAAATATATCCTAACAATCTTGATATTCAATTTGATATATGCAAGGATATATGAACAAGAGTAAATAAACACAAGTGATAGTGCGCAAAAGACAAATGCGAACACAAGATATGATCATGGGGTTCGGTCCCCACGACCTACGTCTCCGCTCCTCACCTCGAGAAGGTCTTCACTATCACAACCGGGTTTTCTACGCTCACCCGAATAACGTTTACACCTTACAATACAGTTTTTTAGTTCACCGAAAACTTTACAACTTACACACTTGTAAATACACTTCACCCTCTAAGTGTTGGTCTAGCCGTGTCACATTCCTCAAGTGTTCGGAATTACCACCTCTCACTAGGTTTTACTACCGACTTCACTTCTCTTGGAATCGACCCCGTCTCTCACCACACACTTCTCTCAGTGTACAAGTATAATACAATGTGCAACTCACAATAAAGTTCAATTACAATAAAATATTCTCTAATTGAGAACTTAATGTAAGCTCAATCACACAAATCACAAACCCACAACCCAATATATGATGTATAAAATCCTATAAGCTCAAATATGGTGTGTGTGATAAAATGAGTGTAAATGAAACCTAACTCAATTAGCAAACTAGCAATAATAATAATATGAAAATCAATAATAAATTGCTAGAGAAAAGAGTTAGAAAAACTTTTCTATAAACACAAATAGAGGATGAAGAAGATTGAGGATGAATTCCTCAATTGAAAGAGCAAGCCATCTCTTTGTAAACTCAAACTTAAACACTTAAACACTCTTTTAAACACTTTTAAACTTTTGTTAAAACCCTCTTAAATTTCTTATTTTGATGAGAACAATAGGGGTTTATATAGGAAGAAAAACTAAGGCATAAAATCCAATGAAAACCAGTAAAAACGTTAAAATACTCAAGGTTGGAAAAATAACCGTTATGGCTTATCAGTCAACTGACGGAAATCATCAGTCGACTGATGAGCTGACCGTTATAGGCGTCAGACAGCTCATCAGTTGACTGACTGTCTTTATCAGTCGATTGATGGGATCATCAGTCGACTGGTCAGTCGACCAAAACAGAACAGAAACTTTTAAAGATTACAGGCACATTCTTCAGTCGACTGATGTTATCAGCCTGAAGCGATTTTTGAATGAGTTTTGAGGCTCTATTAAAAATAGTAAATAAATTCTAAAAAATATAAAACTTTGGGAAAATTTTATAATCATGAATATGAACATGTTGGAAAAAGAATTTTTCAAATTGCTCTTACCATTTGTGAAAACTCAGAAATATTCAAAAGTGCTACAATACATGTTTTTCAAATATATTGTTTTTGCCATTTTAGCTCAAATCAAGTTTTGAAAACTTGTGTAATCTTTTTATGGACATAATAAAAGATGTTAACATAGTTTGTATAGTTCAAAACATATTTAAATATATTTTGCATAAAAACACCTATTTTCATGAAAATTCACAAATATAATATGTGTGTATATTTGAGCTTATAGAATTAACACACATTATATAATCCTATACTAAGTATACCAGAAAAGAATCTTCTGAAGCTTGGACTTAGATTGATTGACTTGATATGCATAGCTTCAATATATCTTGTTTAGCTCGATTTCCTATATATACTAAACAACACAAAACAAAATACTGAAAACAATATTAGTTGTAAATTGTTTGTAAAATCATTATCAAAACAAGAGGACCCAACATGAAGGTCCTTCATAACTAAGTACATCAAGGGAATGGCAACAGACTGTGTAATATGACTTTTTTAACTTTTAATTTAACTTGTACTTCTTTATTTTATTTTATGTTGTGTTTTATTTTCCTTCCTTGTTATGCTTGTTTCTTTATATAGGCTGATGGACAAGGACCTGCAATTTCCATTCTTGGCTCTTCTTATTTCAGGTAAGACGTCTATCTTCATTTTATATTATATAAGTTTAACACAGAGATTGTAGAAAAAGCACAATTTTGCTAAGAAAAAAGAGCACTGAGAATTACATGGAACATCCATTTTACTTTTGGGGTCCTGTAGCATTTTTCCGGTATTATCTAGTTTTTCCATTTTATTCAGTATTATCTAGTTTTTCCATTTTATTCATTGTATATATATGTATGTATGCATGTCTAAATGTATGTCTGTGTATACATATCAATAGTGATCTTTTGCATGCTAATATTGATTCTTTCAGCATAGTGGAAGTACATGCACCCTACTTATCAATTTTCGCATGCACCTCCTGGACACTTACATCTAAAGGACTATGAAACATAACAAGAAAATGTTGTCAAAATTCTAGGTCATGCTTTCGATTTGATGGACCAAATGCCTCTATATGATATGCTTTGTTTGTGGGTTGTATGTAAACTTGTACGTAATGAATGACATTTTTATCAAGTCTTATCTGCCTCTTGAATATTTGCTTTCATGTAAAAAGGGATTCAAAACCTGGAATCCCCGTTTAAGATTTGATGGTTGGAATTATAATGAAGGTTGAAAATTTGTGCTACACAGTACACAGATATGTATTGCCTTCTCAGATTTCACATGCACTTATCTTATCTGAATACACAGGGGATTGTTGCTCCATCCCTCCCTCACTCACTTTCATTTCATAGGTTATTTCTTATGTTCAGCTGTAAAATGAACCAAAAATTGGAATCTCATATGCTATTCTTACGCAGGTGGACATAATCTCCTGATTCTTGCTCGTGACCTTGGTCATTATGTTCAGCTGGGAACAACAATAGATGATGCTATTGGTGAGGCATATGATAAGACAGCTAGATGGCTTGGCCTTGATATGGGGAGAGGTGGTGGCCCAGCTCTTGAGGAGCTTGCTCGGGAAGGTGATGAAAATTCTGTTAAATTTAAAGTAAGTTTTCTGCAGGAGATTTTAAATGACTGTAATTGACAGGAAAAGTTAATTCATTATCTCCGTTGCTTTTTTTTTTTCATTGTCTTTGCAGTTCCCGTTAGGTGTTAAGTTTTTGATCTTCTTGATGCTTCTATCAAGTTTAATATGTCCCTTCTGCAATGTAGATTCCAATGAGGCAACACAAGGATTGTAATTTCTCATATGCTGGTCTGAAGACCCAAGTTAGACTGGCTATAGAGTCTAGAAATATGTAAGTACCATTCTATATTTACATACAATGCTTTCATGTCATGTATTACATATTTGCTCATGCTAATCTAACTCTCGTCATCTTAATGTATCTGGAATATTCAATATAACATGGCAATAAGAAATATGGAATCTGTCTCCATTTCTCACATGTGCGCATTTTCGCGCGCGTGCACACACACCTGCTGTGGGTGCTTTTGGTCATATGTGCTCAGATGCTTGTGTTGACCTTAATTGTGTCTGATGTTTCGGCAAGAGTGGTGTTCTTTCTACAGCACACCATGGGGTGCATGATTTTCAATCAGAAAATAACCGTTTCATTTAACCTTGAGCTTGTCAAATTGTTAACTAATGAGCAGATGAAAGATCAGAAGCTTTTAGCTGTTGTTGGAGTAATGCCTTCATTGATGGAAGCTTCTAAGTATTGTATATATTCTGACAGAGGGGAAAAAGTGATAAAATTTGCCGAAAATGCATTTAGTACGTCGTAAAGTTTGAACTTAAAAGTTCAAATATTACTTACCAATGTGTTTTTCTTACTGATTACTCAAGAAGAATTATTATCGAATCTAAAGGCATTTTAACTAAACTTATGTTTAAACATAATATTCCACTTTATTGTCAAATTGTATTTTAACTAAACTTATGTTTAAACATAATATTCCACTTTATTGTCATGTACATATTAATTCCTCTCTTCTCTGGTGGATGCGATCCACTGGACATGTGGTGTGCCCTTGGATAAATGGGCTCCAGGGGTTGGTGTGCTAATCCAAGGGACCTTCCCCTTTTTGGTCCACCATGGCAGCAGTGGACCGTGTCCACTGGAAAATTTCCCCTCAGTTATTAATTCCCAAGTCTTTTTCATATAATTGCATGTGAATGCCTGCTGCAGATTTACAGACAAGAGTTCTCTTTCTTCTGAAAGTAGTCATGACAGAAGGGTGCGAGCAGATATTGCTGCCTCCTTTCAGGTAAGACATTGGTGCTGGTTTACTTAAATGCCTGTGCAATTGGCCTAAAGAATAAGGGGGGAAAGCCTGCCAATGGTCTTACAGAACAGCAGTGGAAATGTATAATCATACATGCAAGAAAGAAGGTGGATATGCTTTTCAGCAGAGAAATAACAGAGGCACCAGCTGTTGTCAGAAAATAAGAGATGTATAAAAAAGACAAGTATCTTAATTAACTAGGAAAGAAAAAAGAAAGGTATTACTTACTGTATTGAAGAAAAGATAGTATGTCTAGAAGATCCTTGATATATCAAAATAAAAAACATAATAATGAACACGCGCGCGCACGCGTGCACTCACTGAAAGTTATTCACGGGGCATCTAATTCTGTAACCAAATACCTTTAACAACATAGTCAATGTTAAGTGAAAGTGTGTGTATGACATCCAACACGACCAACACTGATGAAAAAGTCAAATTGTAATTATGATAGCTACTACAATCCTTGTGCACAAGCCACAAGGCAAAGCAAGATTTTCCTCACGCTTTTGACTGTTTCTGCAGCGAGTAGCCGTACTTCATTTGGAGGATAGGTGTGAACGAGCAATTGAATGGGCATTGAAGATTGATCCTGCAATTAAATGCTTGGTAATGTGAATCACATGTTTCCTTTGTCTGTCAGACTCCTTTCCTTGTGACCTATGTTCAACATTTAAGTTGTTATTCTCATGTAAGTTGTAGGTAGTTTCAGGAGGTGTTGCTTCAAATCAATATGTTAGAAGTCGTCTCCATCATATTGTAAAGAAGACTGATCTGCGCCTCGTATGTCCTCCTCCAAGCCTTTGCACTGACAATGGTA
>BQKN01031954.1:0-10715 GCA_022839385.1 Asparagus kiusianus
AGGCATCCTAGAAATACGGCTCACGAGCCTCATCGCACCCTAGAATGGGACAGACAGCTAGATCAAGCCTTCTAAAATCCGACTCAAAGGTCTGTACATATGGAATATCGACGCACTACCTCATGTAGTACTGAACTGAGCTCATCAACGATATCCACCTCATATAAATCTTGTACCTATGGCATGTCGATGCACTATCTCATATAATACTGAGCTATGCTCATCAATGATAGTTACCTCATGTATTAACCGTGTATATCTGGTGGGTCGACGCACTACTCATATAGTACTAAGCTATGCTCATCAACGACATCCAACATGTATATGAAATATATCTAATTCAAATATGATCAAATAAAAATTTATCATAATCTCCTTGGGATTCTTAAATGTATAACATAACATATTCATGACTATACGTATAACATCAAGCGGCTCAAAACTCCGCGAACGCACCTCAAAACGGCACAACACAGCTTCACAAAACGAGCAGGAAAAACATACATGACATCTGTTAGTAAAACAAGCATATCTTTCTTTAGGGAAACACTTTTTACAAATGGATTTCTGTTCTGAAAACTAGATTCATACATCTTTCAGATGACATAAGTTTAGTTCAGTTTGGAGTTCATTTGTTATCCCAAATCTTTAGTTAACATTATATATTTGCAATCGTTTTTCTACAAAACATGCTGTTAGTAAAAAGATCATATCTTTTCCTATAGAAATGATTTTTAAGATTTGTCTTCTGTTTTAGAAACTAGATACATATATCTTTCATTTGGCACTAGTTTAGTTAAATTTGGAGTTCATTTTCTATTTCTAAATCTCAGTTAAACATGATACAATTGCTACAGTTTTATGCAGAAAATATTTATTTCGTACATCACTTAAATTTCTCATATACAAATGAAATTATGAAAAACTCTAATGATCATGATCATGATACTATCATAAACAGTAAGAAAACAAATACTAATCTAGCATTGATTTATGTTTTAACATCAAAAATTTAAATTTTATCACATCATGTTAAGATTCAAGCATGAAAACACATATTCAACATCATATTAAACATTTAACTAGTTATTTAACTATGAGGAAGGGTTTTGGTAAAGATAATCTTACCTTAGACGTTGTTCTAAGCCTCTGAAATAACCAGCAACCAAAAAGAAGTGCAACCAAGCCATTTTCCCCTTGCTACACGTTGATGATCTCGCCCTCGTGTTGATATTTGCTTCACAAAGCTCTCAAAATTCTCAACTTTAGGGCTAGGGATTATGAGAGAGGAAGAGGAGCTGCTAGGGTTTGAAATTCTAATGTAAGGATGTTAATTTTTTTGAAAACACATATTTATATATATGCAAACCCGAAATAAACCCGTTTGACCCGAACCAGGAATCATAATCTGACTAGGAAAATGATTTTCGGTATTTTGGCCATAACTTTCACGTCTGACCTCAGAATAAGGTAATCTAATACTTTTTGAAAAGCTCTTGAAGATTTATACAACTTTCATCTTTTAAGTTTTCCAAATTATAACAACATCTATGAGAAAAATATAAAATCTCTCCACTAGTCATAAATTTCCAAATTTATACATCGAGCATGAATTGTGCATTTGCTCTTATATATATACATATATACATTGAATTAATCTCAAACCAATTCCTAGCATACTCAAACATCATAATATGTTATTTATAAATATATACAAAATATTCAAATTTTTTGGGGTTTTACATTCTTCCCCCTTAAAAGAATTTCGTCCTCGAAATTCAGAAATCATACTTAAGCAAATAATAACACTAGAAAAGCACATAGAGGGTCTAATTTAACCCGCAAACATAAACATCTCAGAATATTTACTTTTGATAAGCATATAGGGATATTTATATTTAACAATCCAGGATGACTATATTCCCACTCAACCCTTAATCGAATGGATCTAGTATGTCGGGCGAAAAATCCAAACAAGGAACCCCCCATATATATACCATGTGTTCCAAAAGATTAAGAATTAAACAGAAATATCCTCATTCTAGCATTAAATATAAATATAACCACACAAATAATCGCACACATAAATCAATCCACTTCCTCAATAGGTGCAGGAAGTCGTGCGACATAACATATTTGCGCTCCCAAAAATCATCTTCGATGTCTACACTTAACCATCTAAAATGTAAATACCCCCACTTAACACCTAACTAAATGGAACAAGTACATCGAACGAAAAATCCAAACAAGGAACCCCTCATATATATACCATATGTTCCAAGTACTTAGGAGACAAGTGGTAATACTCTCATTTTAGTGTTAAGTATAAACATCGCCATACATGCAACCATAAGCCATAAACAAGTCATACAAAAATTTAATTTACTAGATCAAACAGGTGTGGGTAGTCGCGATGTATACCCTCCTCATGCACCCAAGAACCTCCTCAACTCCTTTCCGGTTTCGCTGAATTACAACAAAGGAAAAACATCTTGTTTCTAAATTTCTTGTCTTCCCTAGCAAGCATACAAACTTGGATTTTAATCGTAGTTAGATCATTCTAAAGCTAAATCTTCAGTGTGTTCATCATTCGTTGCTGCTCTACATCATAAAAGTGCTTCCTAAGCATAGTAACATGAAATGCATTGTGTATACCCGCCATCGCTGCTGGAAGATCTAGTCTGTATGACACAGCTTCAATGATCTTCAAAATCTGATACGGTCCAATGTATCTCGGCGTAAGATTTTTCTGTCTCCCGAATTGCTAAACACCTTTCACATGCGATACCTTCAGCCTAACCGAATCTCCAATCTGAAACTCCAAGGGTTTTCATCTCTTATTAGCATAGCTCTTTTGCCGACTCTAAACGGCTAGAATCCGATCTCTGGTCAATGTTACTTCCTCAGTAATCTGTCTCATAAGATCTGGCCCAAGTATTAAACTCTTCTCTGGTTTTACCCAACATATAGGCGATCTGTAAGGCCTCCCCTACGATACTTCATACGGGATCATACCGATTGTCACTTGATAATTATTGTTCTAAACGAACTCTATCAATGAAATATGATCCTCCCAGCTGCATTGAAAATCAAATAACACAAGCCCGCAATTTGTTTTCCAACATCTGATTTACTCTCCTCGTCTGACAATCCGTCTCAATTTGATACTGTCGTATCTGGAACTCCACGAAGTTGAATAGTCTCTTGAATAAATATCCTCCCTGGAATAAAATGTGCTGACTTTATCAGTATATCAACTATCACCCCAAACCAAATCATTCTCTTTCTTCGACTTCGATAACCCTACAATAAAGTTCATAGAAATGTCCGCCCACTTCTTCTCCGAAATGGGTAAAGGCTGATGTGTTCCTGTCGGTCTCTGATGTTCCGCCTTTACTCACTGACAAGTAAGATACTTAGCTACATACTCTAAAATCTTCCTACGTATATCATTCCATCGAAGAGTGTCTCATTAGGTCCTTTTACATCTTAGGGGTCTCTGGATGCACTGTGTACCGAGTACGATGTGCTTCATCTAGCGACTCCCTCTTAAGCTCTGTATTGGCTGGCATAACCAACCTGTCCTTTTGGATTTGAATTTAATAGTTTTCTAACTGAGTTCTGACAACTCTGACACTCCAAGCTGCCTGCACTGACACAGCTCCCTACAATGCACTGGTTCTACTAATCTCATGTCTAAAATCACACTGGCTAAGGGTGAGAATATCTCAATACAATGAGCACCTCTAAGCCGAAACCCGATGTTGACGTTTCTTACTCAAGTCATCTGCTACGACATTTTCCTTCCCCAGATGATACTGAATCGCGGACTCATAGTCCTTGATAAACTCAATTCACCTCCTTTGTCTCTGGTTGAGTTCCTTCTGAGAGAAAAGATACTTAAGACTCTGATGTCTGTGAATAATTCAAGCTGTACTTCATATAAGTAAAGTCTCCATGACTTCAGTGCAAAAACCACTGCTGCTAACTCAAAGTCATAAGTGAAAATAGATCTGGTCATGTACTCTCAATTGCTGCGAGACATATGTTACTACTCTCCGAGTCTGCATCAAAACGTCTCCTAACTCTGCCAATGATGTATTTTTGTAGACCACAAATGTCCTGTCGTTGCTCAGAATAGTTAAAACTGGTACTGTAGACAATTTAGCCTTTAAGAAATCAAAGGCCTTCTGATACTCTATGCTCCAAATGAACTATACACCCTTCTTCGTAAGGCGTGTAAGTAGTGTCAAAATCTTCGAGAAGTCCTAGATAAACTTCCAATAATAGCCGGCTAAACCCAAAAAGCTATGAATCTCTATCTTCGTCTTCGGCAGATTCCAAATCAAGAACTGCTGAAATCTTAACCGGATCTATTCCTATGCCTTTTCTGCTGATGACGTGACCGAGAAATCTGATTTTTGAAAGTCAAAACTCACATTCGCTAAACTTGACATATAACTGATGCTCCTGTAGAGTCTGCAAAGCTAACCGGAGATGCTACTCGTGCTCTACCTCTAATCTCGAATAAATGAGGATGTCGTCTATAAAAAACTATCACGAACTAATCCAAGAAGGGACGGAAAACCCAGTTCATCAAATTCATGATTACAGCGGGTGCATTAGTCAACCCAAATGGTATGACCAGAAACTCAAAAGATTCATATCGAATCAGGAAAACACAGCTTTGGGAAAATCCCTCTCCCGAACTCGCAACTACAATAACCCAAAACAAAGATCAGCCTTCGAGAAACATGCGCTTCGCGCAGCTGATCGAACAAGTCACAAATCCTAGGTAATGGGTACCTATTCCGGATAGTGACCTTGTTCAACTCTTTATAATCAATACACAAACGCATACTGTCGTCCTTCTTCTTCACGAAGAGAACTAGCACTCCCCAAGGAGAATGACTCTGATGAATAAAACCCTGAGCTAACAACTCGTCCAACTGGGTCTGAAGCTCCCTTATCTCAGCTGGTGTCATGTGATAGGGTGCGCGGGATATCGGGACTGTGTCTGGCTGCAACTCAATACAGAACTCAACCTCTCACACAAGAGGTAATCTAGGTATGTCCTGAAAGACATCCTGATACTCTGAGACAACTCTAGTCTCCAATAAATCAATACCCTGATCCCATCACATCACCTCCTCGACGTACGCCAAAAATGACTCCGCAAAACGGTTGCCCTGGGAGGTTGCTACAATCATCTCGGACCCATCGGACGCTCGCAAATTGACCGTCTACGCAAAGCAGTCAATACTATCATGGTAGGAAGATAACCAATCCGTACCAAAAATTTAACATCGACAACACAATCAACTCGATGTCTAACTCAGACTCATCTAGTTTGATGACACATCTCCTACAGATGGAAGGGACACCCCCTAGAGAGGTAGGCACTGACAATGGAAAATCTAAGGAATGCCACAAGCTGACACCCATCAACAAAGATACGAAGGATAAGAGATAAACGAATTTCATAAATCAAACTAGATCCGAACTAAAAATGAAATCACGAATAAAGCTCCGCTCGTACCCTGATCATGCGGTACAGCTGAATAGATTTTGCTGGCTAGTGCAAATCTCCTGGATAATGCAAATCTGGCCTGCTAGCCCCTAAATCTTCGGATTAATAAGTAGTACTTCTATTTCCTCACTGCTGGCCGAAATTACGACTCTGAGATTGCCGACTACGACCTTTATCATGCTAGCTTCCTGCTGTGAACTGCTACAAGTCTTTTGCTATTTGTTCGACCTTGTTGTGATTGTAACATGTTTCTCCGAATCTCTGCGCTACTCCGGCGCTCTCTAATCATATTATGCTCCTTTCTTATCTTGTCCTTGTTGCTGGGATAAAATCATTCTCCCATTGTTAGGTTTCTCTAGATTTTCGTAATGGTTCTCTTGCCATTGTTATTGTCACTATTCTGGATTTTGATTTCTTCCTTCACTATGGGTATATCTCCCAGCTTCACTTAGACTAGCGCTAATTGTTTGATGAAAAAATGACCTAAATTCTCCCAAATAGGTGACAATTGTTGTCTCACCAAAAATCTAGATGTTGTCGCTATCCTCCAGCGATGGTCCTCTATGTAGAATATATATTTGACTTCTGCTTGGTTCCTAGCCGATGTTCAAGAAACTTTCATAAACTATTTCCCTTTTAGATTGCAATTGAAACTGGTGTGCCTTGAAATTTTGGTGCTCATACTATCTGATATTTTTCTTATCCTTTCAGAGTTAAATCTCCTGCTCTACGGCTCTATCAACAACTAATTGTGGTGGTGGTGTACTCATTGGTATTTCATCTTTACTTCCACGATGGGTACAACCGGTGGTGAATCTCTTGAAAGTGGTGTTGCTGACGGAAACGGATACACTTCTTGCTCCTCGATTGTTATAAGATCTTTCTACTAACGGCGCCATGAAGTCGATCAAATACTATGGAGCCTGTTGTGGCTCGGCTCTGCATGCCCAACTCTCTAGGTACGAGTTTTACCTCGACCATATCCTCGTTTTGATATTTTAATATCAAAAGGAGAGCTTAATTTTCATAGTAAGCAAGATAGTAAAAATACATATATATATAACGTATCACAATACGAATTCATAACACATAGTATTCACGTAAATACCTTCAATCAACATAAATAGTTGTCAAAAAAAATTTAATTTTTGAGATATACGCATATATCGTTCTCACTCATACTAGGAAATCCTTACGGACGCTATACATGAATCCTAAGAAACTCTATCCTAGCTCCACGACTCGACACAAGATGATCCTAAAGATACTGGAACTAGAGCTCTGATACCAACTGTGACATCCCTGTTTTCACTCATGGCTACAGTCCAAGGTGAACCCAGAGATGTCAAACCTATCATGCACCTACATTGTGCAACAACAAGTTTTACCAATCACAGTAATATCCTCTAGTGTGGTCAAATAAAAGCGTAGGTACAAAACAGGCAAAGAAGTAGAATGACAATAATAGACATGATAAAGAAGATAATATCTCATAAATAAAGGTCATGTCTCAATAGAAAATAAACTAAAAAAACATTTGGAGTCTGCAATAACATATGATGTCTTAACATGAATCAAAACGGAAAGTCGAACTAAGGCTCATTGCCTTTACAAAATGAAACTAAACTCTAAGTCTGAATAAAATTTAAAACTACAGTGGAGCCTCTAATAAATCTCTCGGGACGGCGACTATGCAAGAAATCTGTCATCCTCCGGCTCTCCGGAACTCTGAGCTACCTAAAAGGGTGTTTTTAAAAGAAAAAGAAACAACAACAAGAGCGTCAGAGCGCTACAGCAAGATTACCCCCATCCGCCCCCAGGGGAAGGGCTGCTAGGATAGAGTGGAGTCTCTATCTATTAAGCATAGTCTACCTATATTATTTTTCCCATACCTAGCGGAATTAATATTCAAACACCTACAAAACGAGACGTAGTATGTCGAGCGAAATAATCCAAACAATGAAACCCTCATGTATATACCATATGTCCCGAATCGTAAACATCTAAACATTAATACCGAAATAAGAATAAACAATCTAATGAAACCAATAATTAGAGATCCATAACACGAGACTGGTACGTCGAGCGAAATAATCCAAATAAGGAAACCCTCATGTATATACCATAAGTCTCAAATTTTGAATCTCTAATCATTGATCCCAACTAAGAAGAAAAAAAGATAATAAAAGAAATAAGATATCAACACATCATATTTACAATATCTTCCACAATCACTGGAGTGATAGAATAAAATACCAACACATAATTTTGTATACTTTCAAAAGTAACGTATCTTAGTTATATAGTTCACTGATAGGTCATATTTATAATCGGCTCTGTCATACTTAGGCTATCATGTAATTATCTCAGTACGACGGACTACCCTATAGGTATCCTGAACTGTGTACACGGCTCATTAGTCTCATCGCGATCTCAGTGCATAACATGAGAGTGGGACGGACTACCAAATAGGCATCCTAGAAATATAGCTCACAAGCCTTATCACACCCTAGTGCGGAACGGATGGCTAGATCAAGCCTCCTAAAACCCGACTCAATGGCCTGTACATGTGGAATATCGACTTACTACCTCATGTAGTACTGAACTAAGCTCATCAACGATATCCACCTCAAATAAATCTTGTACCTCTAGCATGTCGATGCACTATCTCATATAATATTGAGCTATGCTCATCTATGATAGTTACCTCATGTATAAACCGTGTATATCTGGTGTGTTGACGCACTATCCCGTATAGTACTAAGCTGTGCTCATCAACGACATCCAACATGTATATGAACAATATCTAATTCAAATATGATCAAATAAAAATTTATCATAATTTTCTTAGGATTCTTAAATGTATAACATAACATATTCATGACTATACGTGTTGAGTATCATATCTCCATGATAGTATTTTGATGATAACAATTTATACAATGTGTGCACTAACTTTTATATGCAGATTTTAATATCAGAATATGAACAAGTGCAAGATGTTTTCAAGGCATTATGAAGTGAAGAAAATGAAGAACAAATGAGATAATGTATTTTATATTTTCTTTACTTAGAATTTTTGTACAAGCCTTGATCACACACGCACACATACACAAAATTAGAACACACTAACACAGGCTTAGTGTGTTGGTTAACTATAGAAATCCCCTATGTTAACCATTAGAAATATAGTTAAAACTTAAGTATAAAAATATTTTATATCATAATTTTTACTCTTAGTAGTCGACTAATTAGAATAGTAGTCGACTACTCATGTATATATCTTAAATATGTGTTTCTGTCAATTCACAGTATAGTCAACTAATAGTGATTATAGTCGACTACTTAGGTGTTTTACAGAAACATAAGTTTTAGTATTTTTACAGTATAGTCGACTAATCTACACTATAGTCGACTATTGAACGTAAATTTTATTTTATAAGTTTCTGTCAAAATATAGTGTAGTCGACTAATGAGCTTTGTAGTCGACTACTGAGAAATTTTCTGAATACACGGAATCTGTTTGAACTCAGTGTAGTCGACTAATGTTCATTATAGTCGACTACAGATACAGTTTTTCCAGATTTTAAAGTTTGAATTTATGACTGTTTATAACCGTTTTTAAACGTTTTTAAAGTTAAAAATTTTGTCTTTTCAAGGGCTATAAATAGGTTATTTGTTCAGAAAAATTGCAGAGATATACATACCCATAAGCTTTGATCTTTGTGAAATTTTTCAAGTGAAAAATATTCAGATTTTGTGAAAAAGAGAAGTTTTTTAAATTGCCTTTAAACATTCATCAAATACCTATCATTTAGGCAATTTATAGAGGTTAAAAGAATCCTAAGCCACTGCTGTACTTCACTACACATTCAAGGCTTATAGGATCAATTGTGTTCTTGCTTAAAAAGGATTTCTCTTGGGTTTGAGAGGGTTGATCTCTTGGTGTAGAGATTGGTGTTCAAATTGACAAGGTGTTTGTCAATTGGTGTTGCAATTTGTAGGGACTTGTAAATTGGTCAGGTTTGCGTTTGATTTTGTAAGTTTATTCAAAATCATAGTAGAAAATCTCAAGCGGGATTTGCTTGGGGACTGGATGTACACCAGATTGGTGGAACCAGTATAAATCCTTGTGTTTGTGATTGTGATTTTCTGAGATTGCCATTTTTCTTTGCAATTTATAATATACTTTGCATAAATTTTAAAAGAATACTATTCACCCCCCCCCTCCTCTAGTGTTCTAGTGTATCTATTTCAGATCCTACATTTGGTATCAGAGCAAGGTGAAAGATGGCATCAACAAATACATCATAATTGCATAAATTTTAAAAGAATACTATTCATCCCCCCTAGTGTTCTAGTGTATCTATTTCAGATCCTACATTTGGTATCAGAGCAAGGTGAAAGATGGCATCAACAAATACATCACAATTCAAAGAAGGTCATTCTACAAATCGTCCACCAATGTTCGATGGATTGAACTACAACTATTGGAAGTGCCGAATGAAGACCTTCAATCTATTGGCTACGAACTTTGGAACGTCGTGGAAATAAAATATGAGAAGCCAATGTTCGCGGGAAAAATTGGTGCTTTCTTCATTGATGACGTCATTGCTATCTTAAAGAACAACTTTATGCGTTACAGAAAGATCCGGTCTTTTTATAAGATCCGGTTTACAATGAAAATCAAAACAAAGAAAAAAAAATTACAACTTTTCTCTTTTCTCGAACAGATCGCGAGCTCCTGTTATCCGGTCACTCGCTTTGTGGGTTGTTTGCCTGCGCCGAGGGTTGTTCCGTTGACCACCGTGAGATTTGGATCCAAACAGATCTACGAAGTATTACGGGTACTATCTCACCAAGGAGATAATAGCCGGAGGGATTATTTCACCAAGGAAACAACCGCTCGAATCTCGGGATCAAAGACCAAGCTTTGATCCGGAGTTTAGCGACGTAGATCTGAGATCTCAATTCCCTTGAACTCCTGCCTTTTGTGGTGCGGGTGCTCGCCAAGAATTATATCCGAACGTCCAAGTATTCAAGCCTTCAATAACTCTAACACGAGGTCTTAATCCGGCAGAGTTTCGGCTCTCCAAAAGTTCTTCCAAAAGTCCTCCCAAATGATGAATCTGAAGGCCTATTTATAGGCACCCAGAACTGTGCCCGTGCATAGTTCTGGGCCGAG
>BQKN01031974.1:0-10091 GCA_022839385.1 Asparagus kiusianus
AAAAAAATAAAAAAACTATTTTGGGCCGGGCCCGGGCCGGGCGCCGACGATCGGACCCGGACCTGGGTTCCGGCCCGGGTTTCCGAGCCCGGGCCGGGCCGGGTTCCGATCGGGGCCGAGCCGGGATCCGGCTGGGCTCCGGGCTGAGGCCAGGCCGACGGGCTTTTTGGACAGCCCTAGCTGTACTTATAATAGAGGAATCATCAAATTGATGCTGGCAAGCTGTCCACTAATGTCCATTTGATGCCTATGTAAAACTCTTGATGATAAAGGTCAAAATGGTAGATATGTAGGTTAGAGAATAGGGTTCATACATTGAAGGAGGGTGGTGTCAAGCCTAGCAGAGAATGAGTTCCCCCTTTACCTGAGGTAGGTTAACGTGCTTATAGGTATTCACCTAGTCAATTAGGTGGTACACATTTCACCATCATATCAACCGAGGTAGTTATAGTAGACAAGTGAATTCATGTGTCAATACCTCATTAGTGAAGGAAAATTCCTCCGATGTGTGTTAAAATTAGAGCAGTTATTTAAGTTGGCAATAAGAGAGATTGGCTATCGACTGATATCCCCTAATATTATATGTTGATGATATAATACAATTCAAATAAATCATCTCCAATCAAACAAACCAGCGTAAGATTGGACCGAGTTGGAAAAGGTAAGATTTTCGAATTGAGATGAGCTCCATCATCATGGCCTCTGCTGCCTATCCGGGCTTGTTGGTCAAACCTAAGAATCATGATCGAGTAGGATAGGGCCTGTTTGGCTATTTCCAAAAAAAAGGGAAATGGAAATGTCACTTTTCAAATGCTTTAATGACATTTCAAGACATTTCCCAGTTTTCTTTTTTTTCTGTTTGTTTCGCAAAGAAAACTCCCCTTTTCATTGCCAAGTCACACAAAAAATAAAAAAAGCCTTCATAGTAACAGTGTTGGACATTTCCATTTCTTTTGTTTGTTTGAAAACAAGAAAAAGGAAAAGAGAGAAAACCAATTTAAATAATATGTTTTATTCTTCATAACTATTCAAACAGTGCTTTTAGTAATAAATAATTCTCTGAAGTAACATTTCCCAGTGTTTTTAGAGGTTTTTATTGTGAAAACACATTTCTTGAAAATGTGAGGTGGCATCCTATGTGGCTTTTCATTTCCCAAAATTTAAAAACGAAACAAACACCTGAAATGAAAAACTCTTGAAATCAAAATCCTAGGTGGCACAGGGGGGTTTTCTTGAAAGGTGATGTGGAGGGACATTTCTCATTTTTTTAGCAAACAAACCAGATGTCCCCATACTTTAGCGAGTCAAGACTATCCTTTGACTAAGTCACCTGCTGCTGTGACGTGGTCTAGCCAGTTCAATTAGGGGCTGTTTGATTGTTGTTGGTAAAGTTGTGTATTTATGACACAACTTGGAAAGTTGTTGTCCACCTCATCATTTTTACTTTTACACTTTTCTTTGTTTGTTTTTTATTCCATTAGAATCATAAAACACTTATTTGGTTTGCAAAATAAAACTTTAATTGTTTGTTTGGAAAGTATAAAAAGTGATCCCTACTCAAGTGATCATATTGGTTGGAATTACTTTTTCCTGACTTTAGTGTCAGCTTTCTCCTAAAATCATGTCTTTTTTTTATGAAATCACTTTACAAGCAACATCAGCATATGAAACCACTTTACACTATTTTCACAATTACAAACAAACAATTGAAAGTGATGAAAGCTAACATTGGGACCCACTTTTTTACACTTTCCATCATTTTACATGGTAAAAACATACAACCAAACGGCCCTTACAAAATCTGGATTTTATGCATAAAATAAAGCAAGTTTACAAACATAGTATCGAGTTATCTCCTTTTAATTAAATATTATATTATATGATGATTAATATAATATATTTAAAATATCTAAAATATATTATGTTATAATCAATACAACATATAATAAGTTTAGAAGAATACTATATAATATATTATAATAGATCATATTTATGAGTAATATAATATATTAAAAATATGTTTTACGATACTAATTATTTAATCATTTCATATTTACCTAATATTTATTATTTATTTATTTTTATATTTAATTACATATATAATATGATTAGCATATCATATCATATCATATCATATCATACTCCCTTTAAAAGAGGGAGTTGTGGAAAAACTTTCCATGGACTATATTACCCTTATTCTTTTTTAATATTATATTATAATCCTAAGTAAACTAAATTAATTATCAAATTGTTAATTAGTTATATTATATGCAACTTCAAGTTTGTATAACTTGATCCTTAAAACTTTCGACGTTACTGTGAAAACCTACATCATATTAATTATTAGTTGTGTATAATAATGTATTAATAGACAATTGCAAGTTAATAAATTATTTATGAAAAAAGTAGAAAACATAGAATTGTCCTAAAATTATATCATGACACTTATATAGAAGCATTATAAATAGTATTCTTACATTTAGGTAATAGGACAGAAGGTATAAAACTGTAATTTTAGAAAACATTAGGATATTAAGTGAGACAAGATACAAGTGGAGGTATATAAGTGTAACTTTGGTAAGCTATAAAGTATTTAAGTTCAATTAAGCATATAATGATTTGAAACATTTGTTAACCACAAACAATAATATGCGATCCTATTGATAAATAATATTCATCATAAAATATGAGGTCAGAGGCTTAGCGCATATTTGTATAGTAGGGGAGATGTGAAATTTTTTTTAAAGCATCATATTTTGAATAAGTCTCAAGGATTTTGTTATATCCTAAACTTATATACTTTGCTTAGAAAACATTAGAAGAGGCATTCGAAGGACTACTATATGTTCGCGGGAAAAATTACCTTCATTAATGTCATTGTTTTCTTAAGCAACAGTTTATCGGTTACAAAAGATCCGGTCTTTTTATAAGATCCGGTTACAACAAAATAAAAAAAAAAAGAAAATCTTAAAAGATTACAACTTTCCTTTTCTGGAACAAATCACAAGATCCTATTTTGCGGTCTCTTGCTTGTGTGGGTTCTTTGCCTGCGCCGGGGTTAATCCGTGGACCACCGCGCGATCTTGATCTGGTCGGATCTACACGGTATGACGGGTGTTATTTCACGAAGGAAATAACAGCCGGGGGGATTATTTCACCAAGGAAATAATAGCCCTAAGTAATCGAAATCGACCAAGTGAAATCGATACTCTTCTTGGGATCAAAAACCAAGTTTTGATCCGGAGGATGACCGTGTGGATCTCAGATCTGATCTCTCTCGAACTTCTGCCTTGTTTGACGTGGATGATCGCCAAGAACCAGATCTGAAAAGTCCAAGTCTTCAAAGCTCCAAAACTCTGAAGTTGAGCTCTCAATCCAGCAGAGTTTCCCCTCAAAAGTTCACCAAAAATCCAACCTTTAGCCTTCAACCTCTCAAAAGTCCAACCCCTTAAACAATGAGCCCTCAAGTCTATTTATAGGCACCTCAAACCAGATCTGGGCTCAGATCTGGGCCCAGATCTGGGCTCGGCCACCTAGGTGGCTCGGCCACCTAGGTGGCTCGGCCACCGAGCCACCAAGAGGTGGCTCGGTGAGCCACCTAGCCACCTAGGTGGCTCGGCTTGCCACCTAGGTGGCTCGGCCACCGAGCCACCAAGAGGTGGCTCGATGAGCCACCTAGCCACCTCGGTGGCTCGGCTAGCCACCTAGGTGGCTCGGCTTTGGCCGAGCCCTCCACGTGTTTGCCTCTTCACCCGTTTTTCGGTTTCGCGGTTTATCCGAACTTCATTGTTGATCTGGACTCTGATTTGACAGTCCGGATCCTGATTTGGCAGTAAATCCGCTTCGGTGTTTGAGTTTGAATCCGCTCCCGATCTTGTTTGATGTGGTGGACTCTATGGTTGGATGACTCGTTGATTCATCGACCCGTTAGCTTGATTGGACACGCGATTGGATGTATTCTGTTGTTTGCGTGCGGTTCGTTAACCTCGTCGCCTCGTTAATCCTCTTCGTCACGTCTCACTTGGCTTCGGTGTTGTGGTCTAACGATCATGCTTGGATATATCGCCCGATGGTTCGTTGGTTTGTCGAATCACCATGCCGAGCTGTGTTAAGGGACCTATAAGCAGTTTTATACGCCTACAGATACCCCCTCCAAAGTATTTCAGCCTCATTCTTTTATAGAAGAGTCTGGAATACTTTGGATATGATTGTTCCAACCTTCAATCGGTGTAACGGCCTTGGAATGGCTTCTATTCTTGATTCTTTTAATCCTCCAGTCTATTCGGTGCTTTGTCGAATGTCTGCAAGGGTTCCGGTGCTGCATTTATTGTCTGACTGTTGTCGGAATTTTGAACTTGAAGTCAATTCCTGATTTTCTGATCTTTAGCTCGTGTTTGCTGTTTCAACATAGAACCGACCATTAATTTTTGGCGTTGAGTCTTCATTTGTAACGCGTTGTCCGGCATGACGTGTTGTCCGACGTTTGATACAGTTTATACTCGTACGTCTGCTGGAGTCTACACAGTTTAAGCTCTTAAGGAATTGAAGCGTGGCGGTCTCAAATTTGGGGCTGCAGGACCAACTATTACAGTTGTTTCGTCTGCATATATGGATCTTATCCCGAAGTTGTTAGATGCCCAAGTCACAAGACCAACTCATAAAGTTGATGCGTCAATGACTCGCATTTATAGAATTTTTGGCAAATTCTCAGCCATCAACGGGTTTGATGAGCCTTTACCGACTACCGTTTGAGTCGGGCTAGCATGCGGATTGTTTAAGTCCGTTCCGCATGTGACGTTAAGCTAAAAGAGTTAACCCTTTTAGTGCTACGATATTGAATACGTAGACTTCGTCTTTCTCCTGTGAAAAGACTAAACAGCGACGTGTATGAGACGTTAACTTAGGATTTTTGGCAAATCCTCAGCCTTCAATGGATTTGACGTGCTCTTACCGATTACCGTTTGAATCGGGCTTACATGCGGATTGTTCTAAGTCTGTTCTGCATGTGACGTTGTACTAAAGGAATGAATTCCCTGAGACTTTGTGCTATGATGTCGAATACATAGGCTTTACCATTTGTTACGGGAATAGGCTACCCGGCAACGCGTGTTAGGCGTTGACTTTAGGATTTTTGGCTAACCCCCAGCCTTCAACGGATTTGATTAGCCTTTACCGACTACCGTTTGAGTCGGGCTAGCATGCGGATTGTCTAAATCCGTTCCGCATGTGACGTTGTGCTAACGGAATGAACTCCCTTAGACTTGCTGCTACGACTTCGAATACGTAGACTTTGCTATTGTTACGGGAATAGGCTACCCGACAACGTGTATTAGATGCTGACTTATCCCTACTTAGGCTTCGGGATAAAGGTCCCCAGAATCAGGTTCTGGTATCTTCTTGGACAGTAAAAGACTAACCCGGCGACGCGTGTTAGGCGTCGGCATATCCTTTCTTAGGATTCAGGATGAAATTCCCCATACGTGTAAGGCATGGATTTTGGTGTTATTACTAACAACCCGCCACAATGTTGAATATGTAGGCGGGTGTTCTTTTTAACGGTTAAGAACTAACCGGCAGCGCGGGTTAGGCGCAGACTTATCCCTGCTTAGGTTTCAGGATAGGATACCCCAGAATCAAACTCTGGTGTCTTTTTCTACGGAGAAAGACAAAACCGGCAACGTGTGTTAGGCGTTGACTTATCCCTACTTAGGATTCGGGATAAAATTCCCCATGCGTATGACGTACGGATTTTAGAAGTTTGAAAAAGTGGTGTCTTCTCTTGGGGCAAAGACAAAACCGATACGGGAGAGAAAGAATTTTACATTCTATCTCCCAAAGCTAAAGAGGAAGAATTTTATATTCTATCTCCAGTTGGAAAGGAGACTCGAGGTGAGATCTCCACCCCCAGAATCCGAAAAGGTAAAACTAAGAGTGGGATCTTCACTCCAAGTATCGAAAAGATTCGGATAACCCTAACTGTCGGAAGGTTTGATTACCGAACTAAAGATGAATTTCTCATTTATCGAGAGTGAATTGTGGTTTTGGTCTTAACTGTAGGAAGGTTTGACCAAGCGGGAGTTTGAGGTGATCCTAACTATAGGAAGGTTTGATCACTCGATTTGAAAGTGGACCTCTCGTTCATTGGAGGAATCAAGAGGGGATTTTGGTTTTGGTCCTAACAGTAGGAAGGTTTGACCGAATGGGAGGTTCGAGACGATCCTAACTGTAGGAAGGTTTGATCGTTCAATTTATGGGCCTCTCGTTCATTGAAGGAATCGAGAGGGGATTTTGGTTGTGGCCCTAATCACAATGGGGGTTTAGTGTTTATCACTTAATTTGTAATGATCAGGTTATCCCCAAGAAAATTACATGTATCATCCTTTCGGGAACTTCCTGTTACATGAATCATCCACCCTCAGCTTCTTTGCGAAACTGGGTTTATCATTACATCTGGTTGTATGATCGGGTTATCCCTAAGAATATTACGTATAAAATTCTCCAGGAACTTCCCGTCAACGGTAGGAAACAGTTTAGACTCATATACCTATTGGAGTATCAGGGAGCAGTTTAACCTCTTATACCGGTCGGAGGATTGAGAAGCAGTTTATACTCATATACTCTTCGGAGTGTTGCTGTTCTCAACTGGCTTACTCTAGCGTTATGACGCCGGCTTCAACCAATGTCTGGATGCTATTCTTTAAAGTAAAGCAGGCCTTGGTAGGATGAAGGATCCTCCTGTGGTACGCGCAGTACTTCGGATCCGCAGTATCGTCAGCTTCCTCCTGATTCATGATCGGTAGCAGCTTGATCTTGTTATTTTCAAGGAGGGATACGAAGTTGGCTGGAACACCTTCGTCCTTAAAGGAGTACTTTTTTTGGAGCCTCTGATCCAAAGTCTTCTGCTGTCTCCGGGGCTGCTGTTGCGACATTTGATTAGCATCAACAGCCGCTGCAGGTGTCTTGCCCTTACCACGGGAGGCGAAGTTCGAGTTCGGAGGATTAGTCGTTGATTGACTCCTCTCGGCCTTCTTCCTTCGGAGGAAGCGTTCGTCTTGTTCACCGCGCACCTTCAAGTCTTTCCAAGTGTTGGACGGTGCTGTCCCCATTGCTTCCAACACGTCCAATGCGAGGTTGTTGTGGCAAGTCTGGAGAATGAACTCCTCAGTGATCGGGTCCCGACAGTTCATCGCTTTGTTCTGGAACCTTTTGACGAAGGTATCAACCAATTCCCCGTCTTTCTGTTTCTCGTCAAGCAACGACCCGATGGATATCTCGGTGTCGTCGTCGAAGAAGTTTGTGAGGAATTTAGTCTCCATGTCATCCCAGCTATTCACACTTCCTGGCTTGAGGCGGCGATACCAATCAAAGGCGGCTCCACGAAGAGTGCTAACGAAGGACCGTACCATCAGAGGCTCATTACCAGAGATAACCCCTAGGTGTGATTTGAAGTAAATCAAATGCTGAGTGGGTGAACCCTTCCCATCAAACGGCATGAAGTTAATTAGATTGAACTTCGCCGGATACGGGATTGATTCCCATTCTCTTGGGTATGGACAATGAATGCCCGTCTTCTTCATCTCTTGAGCGGAAATCAACGTATTGATTTTGCTCTCGAGGTTTTTAATCTTCAAACTTTCACCTGTATTTTCGTTAGCACGATTCTGAGGTGGAAGTGTGGCGTTATGATTAGCGTCCTCGATACCACCCCCTACATTGACGGGAGGATTATTGGCATTATGGGCTTCACCCGCACGTGTGTCCTTATCTTCCTGATTAACCTGGTTACGACGACTTGGTTCGCCTTGCTGGTTTGTCAGTGCTTGGATTTGTTGGTCATGCATTTCTCTCATATTCTGCATGGCCATCTGCATTTCGAACCTGAAGCTCTCCTGTTGTTTAGCCATGGTTTCTTCGAGCATCTTGGCCACTTGTTCCGCACTTATCATAAGTGACTCGCGGGGTTGTCCCTCGCTGGATACCGTATTCTCTGATGCGACGCAGAGTAGGCATCCGATTCTTCATCTTCTGAAGGTAATCTTGTCCGAATCCTACCATAAGTTGCTCGTATGATGGCTCCAGACTGCAGACGGGTTACACGCCGGGGTGCTTCCGGAATCGACTCGGGATTATCCTGTGTCGATGTCCCTTTGCTGGTCATATTAGTGGTGACCCTCGAAAATTCTCCATCTTCAACTACCGTTCTTCTTTGTCGGAAACGCCTAGGCCTTGGTTTTGGCGTTTCGGTACTGAGCCTTTCGAAAACCAAAATTCTTCCAGGGACTGTCTTGATGCAGTTGCACTCAGACAATACTGTCCGAATGAGTTTGGAACAGGGGCATTGGGTTTCTAGTTCTCGAGGACTCTTTTTCCTGGTTTTACTCGTACCCCTAACACGATAGTACAACTCATCGGCTTGAAGGTCGGCGTAACCTATCGTGTGTTGGCACGACTTCTCAGGTATAACGTTATCATCATCAGACGACAATGTTTCCTTCTGAGGGCGAACTGCCTTCTTTGGGCTTTTAAGTATCACGTGCCTCGAAACATGCTTTCGTGGGCGTGAGTTCTCAGCGAGCTCCTGGACTTCAATTCGCAAATTGGCGTACGTAGCTGCTATGAACTCTTTGTCATGTTGAGGGTGGCGGCGACTCCCAGCATGTTGAGTCGTTTGGGGATTTTTTATCGGGCCCAAATGTTCTTGAATTGGAGCTTTGCATCGCTCATCGGGAAGTGGACCGAGGCGCTCCAAAACTGACCTCCTTCTTCGGGATGGTTCTGCGGGATCTCCCGGAGTAGCTACTGGAATTACCGGCGATTTAGGTTGGTTCGCCGGAGGTTGAACTTGCGTTGAAGGCTGCAATGATTGTTCCTTAGCCTGAATCGCCGCTTCAGACTTCGGCCTCCATACTTGGCGGATTGGTGGCGGCTTCTTGGTCACTTCCTTCTGCAGTCTTCTGTGGGCTTCTCGAACTTGAGCCCGTGCCTGCGCTGACAGTGCGCGGCGCTTGCGAATGCACTCCTTAAGTGTCGAACGATTCCGTTTGACACGGATCCATTCATTCGTTGGCGGCTTGGAGGAGCTGCTATTCATTATTTGTTGAGGCTGTTTGCCTCTCCTGTTCTTCAGATCCGCGTTATAGAGGATCCCATCAGTGGATTCCATTGCCTTCGCGAATTGTCACGCCAAGCGTTAACGTCGCCTCTGGCGAGCTCTCTTTGAAAGAGTCACTACACCCTCAGTGACGAAGGAATTGGCAAGAACAGATTTGACCTGGTTGGAGGTCGGTGGAACTTTACCCGATGCAACTTTGGCATCAATCGGGGTGAGATCTTCGTTGGTATTCTCTACTTCTTCATACCAACGGATTTTTCTCCTAGAGGAGAGCTTCGGTGAGTTGTTTCCCTTCCCCCCGCGCCCCCCCCGTGAATCCGGACGAGGATGACAGATACTCCTCGAACTTTTGTTGGTCGAATTCATACTCGACCTCCTCCTCGATCGGGATCAAGATCCGCGGCTGCGACGCAACGATCTCGGCAGCGAGATCGGTGGCTCCCACTGTGGTCGCCAGATTGTTCACGGGAAAAATTACCTTCATTGATGTCATTGTTTTCTTAAGCAATAAATTATCGGTTACAAAAGATCCGGTTACAACAAAATCAAAAAAAAAGAAAATCTTAAAAGATTACAACTTTCCTTTTCTGGAACAAATCACAAGATCCTGTTTTGCGGTCTCTTGCTTGTGTGGGTTCTTTGCCTGCGCCGGGGTTAATCTGTGGACAACCGCACGATCTTGATCCGGTCGGATCTACACGGTATGACGGGTGTTATTTCACGAAGGAAATAACAGCCGGGGGGATTATTTCACCAAGGAAATAATAGCCCTAAGTAATCGAAATCGACCAAGCGAAATCGATACTCTTCTCGGGATCAAAAACCAAGTTTTGATCCGAAGGATGACCGTGTGGATCTCAGATCTGATCTCTCTCAAACTCCTTGTTAGACCCTAGAGGGGTGGTGATTAGGGTCTTATGCTAATCTAAAATGATTTAAATGCCAATTAAAATTAATTAACAAGTTATCCTAGCAAGTA
>BQKN01031989.1:0-11835 GCA_022839385.1 Asparagus kiusianus
CTTATTACCAATCAGTTTCTTGTATGCGATAGTTTGACTGACTACTACACAATAAACCAAAGAACTCAGATGCAGTCAAGGATCAAAACTCTAAAAAAAATTAACTTTAAGATAACAAAGGTTAAAACCTAAGATGCTGTTCAACTAATCAATGTTTAGCATGTTAAACAACCTAAGAGCCATAGTGTGATATCCTAGGTGAAAGGGAATCCTAAGAGTCAAAGTATAATAAGTGGGGTGATATTCTAAGAGATGACTCATTGTATTCTATGCAAGTAAATGTGTAGAGTTAATGTATGGAATATGAATGGTCATGTATATGTCTATATAAACCCATGAGTGGGAGAATTTGATATATGAAAAAAAGAAAGAAAACATAAGCACTAAATTCTCTTCTTTTACATCTCTCTCTCTCTAATTCTCTATCATACTAGCCTTAGCCAAAGTTTTTCTTCACTACTCAGTTCAGAGTTACAACATGGTATCAGAGCTTCGTTACGACAACTGAGTGTTAAGAAAACCTACCTCTATAAAAATACCAACACCCACTACCAAAACTCTTCTAAATAGCCTCCTCAAAATGACCAATACAACCGTCGATTCTCCAACTTCATCTCGGATTCAAGTGGCTGACCCAATAGTCATTGGGTCCGACCCAAAACCTACCTCCGGCGAGATACGAACACCGATCGTCTCCGGGGAGAACTACGACTTTTGGCGGATCAAGATGAGGACGATATTCAGAGCTCATGACCTTTGGAAGCTGGTGGAGAAAGGTTTCAAGGTGCCAGAAGACGAAGACTCTCTCACCCCGGCGGAGCAGAAGACATTAAAGCTTAACTACATGAGGGATGCCAAAGCCCTCGGGTTGATCCAAAATGCCGTCTCCGACTCCATCTTCCCCAGGATCTCCAATGAGGAGACAGCAAAGGCGGCATGGAACATTATCCAAGAAGAGTACCGTGGAAGTGAAAAGGTACGGGCGGTTAAGCTTCAAACTATTAGAAAAGAGTTTGAACAAATCTCTATGAGAGTAGAAGAAAGACTCGATGATTTTATTACTAGATTCACCAATGTTATAAATCAATTAAAAACATATGGTGAAGATGTAACAAATCAAAGAGTAGTTCAAAAAATTCTTATTTCTCTCTCTAGTAGATATGACCCCATTGTAAGTGTGATAGAAGAAACAAAAGATATGGAGAAGCTTTCATTACAAGAGGCAATCGCATCCATCAAGGCGTTTGACCAAAAGCTTGAGAAGAGGAATAAAGCTTCTACCATGGAGAGAGCCTTCCAAAGCTTCAACATTAGCTCAAATCAACAACAGAGCCAGAAGCAAAAGAAGAAGAAGAAAGGAGGCAAGCCCAATTTTGCTCCAAAGCCTCAACAACAACAACAAAATGGCAACTCACAATAAGGTAGCGAATCCACATGTAGAACTTGCGGTAAGTCTCATCAAGGGAAGTGCTGGTTCGAGGGGAAGCCCAAGTGCACCAACTGCTCCAGATTTGGGCATACCAAAGAGCAGTGCAGGACTCAAGGAAATCAAAACCAAAACTGCCGGCAAGTCTTTGCATACCAAGAAGAGGACGGCGAAGGTAATGTTTTCTTTGCTTGTCACGGAGGAAAAGATAGTGATGGTAGTCTTTGGTATATTGACAGTGGCTGTAGTAACCACATGACCGCGAACCGGTCATTGCTGATAGACTTAGACACATCCTATCTTGGTAGTGTAAAGATAGGAAATGGGAATATTGTAAAATCTGAAGGAAAGGGTATCTTGGCTGTAAATACAAAAAAAGGAAAAAGATACATCAAGGATGTAATGCTTGTACCGGGTCTAGAGGAAAATCTGTTAAGTGTGTGTCAAATGCTCCTTAACGGTTATTTTCTAGTTTTTGGTGATCAAGCAGTGAATATCTATGATGATAGGAGTTTTAACAACTTGGTGGCCAAAGTCAAGATGCAACCCAACAGAAGTTTTCCTCTCTCACTACACTACTGGAACACTCAAGCTCTAAAGGTCGAAGAGGTGAACTCCTCCTGGCTATGGCACAAGAGGCTCGGACATCTCAACTTCCAAAGCCTCAAGACTCTTCAAAGAAGAGAAATGGTGTATGGCCTCCCAACCATTGAAGGAATTGAAGGTGTCTGCTCCAGTTGCATGAAAGGCAAGCAGCATCGAGGCGAGTTCCCAAAGCAAGGAGCATGGAGGGCAACAAAGCCTTTGGAGTTGATCCATACGGACCTATGTGGTCCAATGAAGACGGAGTCCCTGGCCAGCAACAAATATTTTATCACTTTTATTGATGACTTTAGCAGGATGGCCTGGGTCTACTTTTTGAGGCTCAAATCAGAAGCTTTCACCGTCTTCCAAAAGTTCAAAGCAATGGTGGAAAGACAAACAGACCTGGAGATCAAGAAGATTCGAAGTGATCGGGGTGGAGAGTACACTTCAGCAGAGTTCGAGGACTACTGCAGCAACCTTGGCATCGAGAAGCAAACTACATGTCCATACACTCCTCAACAGAACAGAGTAGCAGAAAGGAAGAACCGGACTATCGTGGAGATGGCCAAGAGTCTCCTACATGAGAAGAACCTTCCCTACAAGTTCTAGGGAGAAGCAGTCAACACTGCAGTGTACCTTCTCAACCGGTGTCCAACAAGAGCATTGGAGGACAAGACCCCCTATGAAGCGTTCTAAAGTAGAAAACCTTCCTTAAACCACCTTAAGGTTTTCGGTTGTGTTTGTTTTGCTCACATTCCAGGCCAGTTGAGATCCAAACTGGATGAGAACATAAGAAGGTGTATCTTTATGGGATACACAAGCCATACGAAGGGCTACAGGCTCTTCAACCCGAAGACTCAAAAGATCGTCATCTCATGGGATGTGGTCTTTGACGAATCAGCCAAGTGGAATTAGGATCTCAAGAAGGAGGAGCAGGTGACCACAAACTACATATACCTAGATTCAGAAAGCACCCAAGATCCAGATCCAGAGCTAGAAGTGCAAACTCTACAAAACGGTTCGAGTTCAACAAGCTCCGATTCAACCACACCCAGATCAAGTGCTAACTCCTCAAGCACACCATCCAACTCTAGTCCCAGTTCTTCTTCCTCCTCAGGTACAACTCTATTAAGATACAGAAATCTTAATGAGATTTACGCTTCATGTAATTTTTGCATATTGGAGCCCGAGTCATTTGAAGAAGCCATCAAAGAAGAAGATTGGAAGAAAGCCATGCAGGAGGAGATCTCCATGATAGAGAAAAATGGCACCTGGGAGCTAGTAGAGAAACCTACAGCCAATCCAATCATCAACGTCAAGTGGGTCTATAAGACTAAACTAAACCTTGACGGGTCCATCAATAAGAAAAAGGCACGGCTTGTGGCGAAAGGCTATTCACAGAAGCCCGAAGTGGACTTCAATGAAACCTTTGCTCCTATCTCCAGACTAGAAACAATTCGTCTCTTGATTGCTCTAGCTGCTGACAAAGGGTGGAAGGTATTCCAACTCGATGTGAAGTCGGCATTCCTTAATGGGGTGCTACAAGAAGAAGTCTACATCCATCAACTGCAAGGGTTTGAAGTTGCATGAGCCGAAGATAAAGTCTACAAGCTCCACAAGGCCCTCTATGGTCTCAAGCAAGCACCAAGGGCGTGGTATGAAGAGGTCAACTCCTACTTCACCCAACACAACTTCAAAAGGAGCCTTAGTGAAGCCACACTTTACATTCGAAGAGATGAGGTAGATGTTCTCATTGTAGCTGTATATGTAGACGATATTATCTATACAGGCAACAGTGAGAAGCTTATGCATGAGTTCAAGAAAGACATGATGGAGGTGTACGAGATGACAGATTTAGGCCTCCTTCACCACTTTCTTGGTATGGGGATCTAGCAGGACGAAGATGGCATCATCATTCATCAACAGGCCTATGCACAGTCAATCTTGAAGAAGTTCGGCATGGCAGACTGCAAGCCCGTCTCTACCCCACTGGTGGTCAGTGATAAACTCAAGAAGGGAGACGGTACCGAAGGAGAAGACCTCAACCTCTACAGAAGTATCATAGGGAGTCTCCTCTACCTCTCTAATACTCGACCTGACCTCATGTTTGCCTAAAGTCTCTTAAGCAGGTTCATGCATTGTGCAACAAGAGTGCACGTGGGAGCTGCCAAACGGGTCCTTAGGTACATCCAAGGCACCCAGAATTTCGGGATCCATTTTAAGAAGAACTCCTCAGCAAAGCTATTTGGATTATGCGATAGTGACTGGGGAGGTGATGAAGATGACATGAAGAGTACCTCTGGATACTGCTTCACACTCGGATCGGGTGTGTTCTCCTGGGCGTTGATGAAGCAGGAGTCCATAGCACTATCAACTGCAGAAGCCAAGTACGTGGCTGCTTCTCAAGCAGCATCACAAATCAAGTGGCTGAGGGATGTGCTTGATGACATTGGTGAAAAACAACTGCAGCCTACTCCTCTTCTCCGCGACAACAAGTCAGCGATCATAATGGAAAAGAACCCCGTCTTCCACCAAAGGATGAGACATATCAAGAGAAAATACCACTTCATCAGGGACACGATCGTGGACAAGGAGATGGAGGTCATCTACTACAAAACTAAAGATCAAGCTGCAAACATTCTCACCAAAGCCTTGCCGAAGGATCGCTTTTGCACACTTCGAGAACTAATGGGTGTTAAACCTGCTAACCCCTGAGGAGGAGTGTTGAACTAATCAATGTTTAGCATGTTAAACAACCTAAGAGCTATAGTGTGATATCCTAGGTGAAAGGGAATCCTAAGAGTCAAAGTATAATAAGTGGGGTGATATTCTAAGAGATGACTCCTTGTATTCTATGCAAGTAAATGTGTAGAGTTAATGTATGGAATATGAAGGGTCATGTATAAATCTATATAAACCCATGAGTGGGAGAATTTGATATATGAAAAAAGAAAGAAAACATAAGCACTAAATTCTGTTCTTTTACATCTCTCTCTCTCTAATTCTCTATCATACTAGCCTTAGCCAAAGTTTTTCTTCACTACTCAGTTCAGAGTTACAACAGATGCTAGATGTAAGCTAAGGTGACAAGCATTTAGGAAACTTCCTCATGGAGAGATCTTGATATTTTCAAAATTCTTAGAATCTCATATCTTCACTTTAAAATGTATGTTACATAAAACCACAAAGCAAAGACTAAATTTATCACAAATCCCAAATAGCTAAACATTGGTACAGAAAAAAATCCTAAAATTTTAAAAATCTAATCATCTCACCAAAACAACTAAAGAAATGAAGAACTATTCTCTCAGCTAACTATAAGCACACTTCTCCTCACAATCAAGTCATAGAGGAAGAGGTAGAGGAGAGAGGGCGGTAGGGCGAGGCGGGGAACAGAGGCCATGGGGGTTGGGGGGTTAGGTCGGGCGACGGTGGGTGAGAGGAGAGAGAGGGCGGTGGGGTAGTAGGGAGAGGGAGAGAATGTTGAAAAAAATAAGTGCTGTTTAGACTGAATTTAACAATAAAATCAGATTTTAAACAGTTGATGAAAATTAGATAATAGCCGAATAATATTATAATTCCAAAATGAAATTGATTCAAAAGAAAATAAATTAAGTTGAGAAATACGACCTGATGATCGAAGCGTGCACTAAGCACTATCCCAAGAATCTAATTACCCCCTCTCGTACAGGCTTTGTGGCAATAGATCTTGGAGATACGATGATCCTTAGTCAGACGATCTCCCTCTCGTTGGCACGAGCTTCAAGAAGGCTTTGTGAACTCTTCTCGACTTTCAGGGAATCAGCAAAAGAGTAACAACAGGAAGTTATAATTCAAAAAGAAAAGAGGAGAAGAGAGGAACTGTTCGTTGTATTTTTTTTACTGTATCTAAACTCTTGTGGTTGTAGGTTCTTTTATAGGGTTTAAGGCCGGCGGCTGTAGATCCACTATACACGCCTTTTAGATCCATCATTTACAATGCTGACCGTTTTCCTTTCATTTAGCTAGCCATTTAAGTCGATAAATCCCACGGCAATTAATACATTTTAATCCTAGCCGTTTTCCAATTATCATGTCCGCCAATCTCGCCCTCCAGATCCATTGGTCTCGTTCATTAATACTTAGTTCAATATTATTCATGTTTTGATTATTACAGTTATCAAAATAATAATAATTCAAAGTGTAGCAGGTTAAGGGTCGAGAGTGTGAGCGCCTTCCGAACTGACCCGACTCCGAGTCCGAATCGTCGAAGTGTCGACTCATACCGCCTTTCATATCGTCCAGAGGGTGTCAATTCATCTTGTCATGTCGTTTGTTCATTCGTGTCGACAAACACCGCCTTTCATGTTAACTAGGAGTTGTCGTCTCGTCTTTTGTGTCGACTAGGAGTTGTTGTCTTGCCTTTCGTGTCGTCTGGTTGGTTGAGACGTCTACTCTTAGAGATCCAATTTGGGACCAATCTTTCCCAAGTTTTAAGTTATAATTCTAAAAATCCCCCACATAACTTAAAACTTAAAATAATTGAGAAATAAGAGTAATTAAAAGAAGAACTTTTTGAAAATAAGAATGTAGGTTCCCTTAAACTATGTAATAGGTAAAGGTACCTTTCGGTTTGAACCTTCACTTAGTGACAATTGTATAGATCCGTTAGAGCTTGGTGGACTACGCCTTGACCCAGTCCCATTTGTCGGATTTCTACAGAAAGCACACATAGTACAGTTTTGAAGAATTCTAAGCGGGTTGCGCTATTATCGGTCTTTCGCAGGTATCTTTCATGTGTGTTACTAGGGAGCAGCCTTGATCCCCATAGTCGTGGCCTCACAACTACACACATATAGGTAAATCCTAATAAGGATGCGAGCAAGTAAGCATCCTGCCTCATGGATCTTGGATTCATTAAGAGTTAAACTCAACCTTTCACTTTCTTTTTATTAGTACTGATCATCCTAGGGATGCGAGCAAATGAATTAAGTGATGCTCACAATTAATCACTCGTCCAGTTTGTTTCTACCCATTGAACCTCTGTGAGGTTGGGTTGCCACTGCAGTGATTTTTCTTATGGGCTTAACCCTATTCCCTCAATGATTCTAGGACCACTACCCTAGATAAGCCTTTAGTTAAGTGATTTGCAAGATTTTTCTCTGATCTTACAAAAATTCTAAGACTATTACATGATTTTTCATCTTATATATCAAGGATTTATGTCGCACTTTTGATTCATTTTCACATTTGCATTCTCTTGATGATATTTGTCAATCGCTGACCTACAATCACAATGAATAGAGATAGCTGGTAATGGTTTTTGTACTAATGGAATTTTAGTTAGTAAATCTTTTAACCATTTAGCTTCTATACTAGTAGTATCAAGGGCTATCATTTCCGATTCCATTGTACTTTTAACTATTATAGTTTGTTTAGTAGATTTCCATGAAACAGCTCCTTCTCCCAAAAGGAACACAAATCCAGTGGTGGATTTTACATCTATTGAGTCACTAATCCAATTTGCATCTGAGTAACCTTCTAGTACAGATGGATAACCTTTATAATACAAAGCATAATTCATAGTTCCTTTTAGGTATCTCAGAATTTTTTCTAGAGCATCACAATGACTTTTATTAGGATTTGATGTATATCTACTAAGTCTATTTACTGCATATGCAATATCAGGTCTAGTGTAGTTTGTTAGAAATCCTAATGATTCAATTATTTATGCATGTTCTCTTTGTAGTTGAGAGTAACATGTATTTTTCTTTAGATGCACATTAGGATCATATGGAGTAGAAACATGTTGACAGTTTGGATCATAAAAGTTCTTGAGGATTTTTTCTATGTAGTGTGATTGTGATAGCACATATCCATTCTCATTCTTCAAGATTTTAGTGTTAAGAATTAGGCCAGCTTGACCTAAATCTTTCATGTCAAAATTTTGTGATAAAAAGTATTTGATATCATTTATGGTTTGTATGTCAGAACCAAAAATAAGAATATCATCAACATATAAGCATAATATCATAATTTTGTTGTTATTATCTATTTTATGATATACACACTCATCTATTTGATTAATTACAAATCCATAAGATAGTATAATTTTATCAAATTTCATGTGCCATTGCTTTGGAGCTTGTTTGAGACCATATAATGATTTAATAAGCTTGCATACTTTCTTCTCTTGTCCAAAAGTAACAAATCCCTCGAGTTGATCCATATAAATTTCTTCATCTAAGTCTCCATTTAAGAATGCAGTTTAACATCCATTTGATGTATTATTAATTTATGAATGGATGCTAGAGCTATAAAGACTCTAATGATAGTAATCCTAGCTACTGGAGAATAGACATTAAAATAATCAATACCAGATTTTTGGGTATATCCTTTAGCTACTAATCTGGATTTATATTTATCTATTATTCCATCAGGTCTGAGTTTATTTTTGAATACCCATTTACATCCTATAGTTTTTCATCCTGGAGGAAGATCAGTGAGTTTCCAAGTATGGTTTTGAACTATAAATTGAATCTCATTATTTATAGCTTCCTTCCAAAAAAGAGCATCTACTGATTTCATTGCATCTCCAAATATAATTGGAGAATCTTCTATAAGTAATGTATAGAAGTCTTCATAGACTTTTTCTATTCTAGTTCTCTTACTTCTCCTAGGTTCCTCTAGATTTTCCAGTGATCTAATTTGTCTAGAACTTGGTTCACCTTGGTTAGAAAATAGAATTAGAACTAGGATTTGAGTTGCTAGAGTTAGGGCCTGTGTTGCTTACTCTGGTTTTGAAAGAAAAAATATTCTCAAAGTAATTTGCATCCCTAGCTTCAATAATGATGTTGTTGGCTATCTCATTAATATCAGAGTTGATTATTAAAAATCTATTTGCATTACTATCAGAAGCATATCCAATAAAGATTCCATCTATAGTTTTAGGGCCGATCTTTTGTTAGCCTTTTTGTTTTGATAATATTTAGCAAACAATTTACTACTAATGTTGTTTATCTAGTGTTTGTGTTTTTATATTTATTGTAGACAAATAACATGTTGGAGGATGGATGGAATCGAGCATTCACGATCATATCCAATGAAGGTTGGCGGAATAGTAGAGTGAAGCAATACAATTTAAGTTTAAGATCCAAGTTCAAGCTTCATCCGCAAGTTTACCAAGTCGTGCTTATTGAAGACCTTCATCAAGCTTGGGTATATTTAGCATAGGTTTATATTAAGTGTGTTTAGTAATTTAAGCTCAATATCATATACACACACATTTTATTGGTTTCTATGTGTATATATTGTTATATATATACACATTTTAGTTTTGGTTTCTATGTATGTATGTATGTATGTATGTATGTATATATGTATGTATGTATGTATATTGTGACGCCCCTGGGTTCACACACGGCTGCAGTCCGAGGTGAAACCATGGATGTCAAACCTGCCATGCACCACACCGTGCAGTAACACGTTTCACCATCACAATCACTATCTCTCTAGTGGAGTCAACAACAGGTGTAGTTACAAAGCAAGTGTAAAGTGAATCAGTAATACTGGATGAAATGATAGAACACAATACATCTCATCAACGAAATAAACTGTAGTACATAGTCAAAGTCTGAAATGAAATAAACTGGAGTTCTTACAAGTCTCAAAATACAGTAAGTCTGAGTAAAGGAAATTAAGGCAACACAACCTTTACAACTCTAGAATAAACTCTCAAATGTCTGACAACAACTACAGTGGAGCCCAAAGAAAAGTAATACATAGATAAAAAATAAAGCTGAACACTAAAGTAGTCCGCTATCAACCTGCGACTCTTCGTGCTCCTGGCTCGTGACCTGAAAGGGGGAGGGACAACGAGCGTCAAAGCGCTAGCGAGCAACATCACAACCAACCCCAAGGAATAGGGCTCGTTGTATATGAAAATACAATAATGTATAATAGCATTAGATCATTATACAAACAGATATGGGTCTTAGTACTTAGGGAAATACAACACGAGCATAGGTACGTCGAGCGAAATAATCCAAACAAGGAAACCCTCATGTATATACCTTGTATCTCAAATTGTAGATCCCTAAATACCAAGCCCGGAGTCTAATACATGAACAATAAAGAAAAGATAACAATCCCATTCTTATAATAAACACATCTATGTCAAAATATCGTAGTCGAAACAAGTGTTATGCACAGCTCATGCCACTATCATGTCCAACTACATAAAAATGTCATACTCAAATACCCAAATGTGTATTATGCTCAAGGTCCAGCAAAAATTGCCCAACACGGGGTCTTTAGTCGCTTATAGTCCAACACGAGGACTTTAGTCGCTTAGAGTCCAACACGAGGACTTTAGTCGCTTAGAGTCCAACACGAGGACTTTATATGAACCATGAAGTTACCGCTAGTAAAGAAATGTCTATTCAACTCTTACACATGTCTTGCTGTACAAATCTTAACTTTATATCAGGAAAAGGTCATCTTACATATATAGCATATGAGTTCAATCTATAAGTTTGTATACAGCATGTGATTTCACAGAGATACGAAGAAAACAGGAAAATCTCAGATGAGTCGACTCATGCTCACTAATGAGTCGACTCAAGCCTCATGGGTCGACTTGTGACCAATAACGAGTCGACTAAACAGAAGGTAAAAGGCAACAGGAAATAACTTCGTGAGTCGACTCATGATTTTTATGAGTCGACTCATAGCTCATGGGTTGACTTGTATATTGACGAGTCGACTCAACAGAAGCAAAAAGGAAACATCATAACACTTCGTGAGTCGACTCATGACAGGTCATGAGTCGACTCAACCTGATGAGTCGACTCATGATGAGTCGTGAGTCGACTCACGGGCTGAAATCTGCATATAACGAACTGGAACTTGATCTAAACGTTCCCCATCTCGATTCTTCTGATATACTACATATCAAACCTTCAATTTTACCCTATTATACAGTAAGAAAAACATATCTATCATGGGAAACGATCTCTTATAGGTTAGATCTAATATTTAGCCCCAAACATGAAGGAAAGACATTAAACCAATATAAATACTCATGTTTTTATCCTTTAAACAAAATTCCAGATCTGGGTTTTCATTAAAAACTGGTTGGTGGGGATTTAAAATCTTAAACACATGATTTCTAGCATTCACCCTATCAAGAGCATTGATTTATACTTGAAGATAAGGCTTAGGCTCAATAAAACTCATTAAAAACGTTTATAAATAAATAAAAACATAGGGAAGGGTTTGGGTGAGATTCTACTCGCCTCAAATGCGAAGAATAGCAATCCCCTTCGCTGAAATCCAAGAGAAATGCTGAAATCCCCCAAAAATCGCCCAATAATCCCAAAAACGAGCTAGGGTTTGAAGGAGAGGAAGAGGGGTTAGGGTTTCTTGGGAGTTCAGATGAAAAATGAGAGTTTTCGGGTGAGGGAAGTATATATAAGTCAATGAAAACCCGACCCGAAACCCAGCAAACCCGACCCGAAATCACCCAGAAAAACGTCGATAAGTCGACTCATGATATGTCATGAGTCGACTCATGACTCATGGGTCGACTCATGAATTATGAGTCGACTCAGCAGAAAGAAAATGGGAACAGGACTCGATATCATGAGTCGACTTATGACAGGCGCAAGTCGACTCAACCTGATCAGTCGACTCATGACATGTTATGAGTCGACTCATGAACAAAAATCTGCATACTTCGATTTCTTATGCACACGATTTGCAAACTTGCAACTCATCCTCATACCTGAGGCATATACACATGCTCATAAGCTCAAATATCATTTTCCATGCATGACCATGCAACA
>BQKN01032126.1:0-10675 GCA_022839385.1 Asparagus kiusianus
CACTCATATTCACACTTGAAAGTTGTCAAAATCAACGGGGTCTTACAAATATGCCACATATAACTTAATCAATTAAACAAAATTCGGTTTGGTTTTTTTGGGCGGTTAAGGGGTTCAAACCGAATCTAGACCGGTTTAATTCGGTTCAGGTGGTTTAGTGTCTTCTTCTCATCCATTTAATCTGGTTCGGTTAACCGACCCGCTTTTTCGGGTGTTTTTTTGGTTGAACCGGTTTTTTGGGTTTTTTCCCACCACTAGAAATTTTATTATAATATGGAAACTCAGATGATGTATCGTCGCACATACGATAGTTTGTTACTCCAATGTCTTTCAACCAAAGAGGCAGATGAGCTCTTAAGGAAGTGCATGACGGAATCTGTGGTGCACATCAGCCCGGTCCTAAGCTCTGTGATCGTCTGAGAAGAATTAGATATTATTGGCCAACCATGGTCAAGGACGTAGTTGACCATGCCCGACGGTGTTATGCATGTCAAGTACATGCAAAATACATTCACTAACCCCCGGAGCATTTGCACCATTTGTCCACTTCATGACCATTTGAGACATAGATAATGGACATTGTTAGTCCTATCTTCCCACCATTGGTTAAAGGTGATCACTTCATCCTGACGATTATTGACTATTTCTCCAAGTGGACCGAAGATATTCTGCTCAGAGAAGTAAAGACAAGCAACGTCATCTTGTTCATCAAACACCACATCATTTATCGATATGGTGTGCCGAAGCGAATCATGCATGACAATGACCCTCAGTTTGTCAGTAACACCTTCATCAAATTCTGCAGGAAGTTCAGGATTAAAGATGTTTTATCAATAGCATACAATCCCACTACAAACAGATTGGCTGAAGCTTTCAACAAGACAATCATAAAGATTTTGTCAAAACTTGTAAGAACCAATAAACGAGACTGGGATGATAAACTTGGTCAAGCTCTCTGGGCCTATCGTACGACAGTCCACATGCCTATTGGTGCAACCCTATATTTTTTGGTATACAGATGTCAAGCCGTCCTCCCATTAGAGATTCAGATTCCCTCCCTACGTATTGCTCTCACCATAGGGATGACGACAGATCAAATACATTAGAAACGCCTTGAAGAACTTGTGATGTTAGATGAAAAGCACATAGAGGTCCAGCAACAAATTCAATTTTATCAAGTCAGAATCTCCAGGGATTTTGATAAAAAAAGTTTGGCAGTGAAGTTTTAATGAAGGAGACTTGGTCCTTATCGTTCGACAACCGATGATTCTCTATTCCAAGAAGAAGGAAAAATTCCAACCTAAATAGGAAGGACCGTTCGTGATAGAAACAGTTTACTCGAATGACGCATATTGTTTGGTCACCCAAAACAATGACAAATTTATGATGCTAATAAATAGAAAGTTCCTGAAGATGTACTATCCCTAGTACGTTCGGGATAACCTATTTAATGGGAAGTTCCTGGAGAATGCTACACAGGGTATTCTTAAGGATAACCCAAAACCTATTGATTCTTAATCATAACATAAAAAATATATATAATTAAGAACCTCCTACTGTGGCTATTTAATCATTTCGAAGATGATTAAATCCATTCCACTATGATTTTCAAAACATCTTTTCGTTGAGATGAGATTTAATGACTTTATCATGTCAATCTTCCCTCATGAAGCTCCCTTTGTGACTCTGAGATCCTTCGAGGATAAAGCACAGTTCATCTGCCTACATGCCAAACCATTTCTCAATCATCAGCATTTTCATGATAATCAGGACTTTCTTGTGAAGCGAAAGATAACAAGAATCTTCTTTCCTTCGTCCATAATCCTTAGTTTATTTCAATCACCAGGATCTATTCTATCCACTCCCACTGTGTTTTGGAACCTTCTTTCATTGAGATGAGATTTGATGGCCCCATTCGATCAATTTTTCCTCGTGAAACTCCCACAATGCAGTTATGGAGTACTTAATGATTCATGGTCCTCTACCACAAAATTCCTCACTGATAAAATCAATTGATAGTCAGTCTACAAAATTCTTTCAACTGAGTCCATCCAAATTCCCATCGTGTCTGTGTACTTAATACACTCATTGTTAAAGTCCTGACACAACACTTGAAATCTCAATCTGATGAACCATGGTGATCATCGAAACCCCCTTTGTGTCAAGATCTTCTCACTTGGCACCAAAACCCCTACTAAGTGAGCTGTATAAATCAACATTCTCATTGTTATTTGTATTTTTACTCCAGCTATTTCTTGGTCAAACCTTCCTATAGTTAGGACCAAAGACAAAATTCCCTCTTGATTGTTTCAATGAACGAGAGACCCACTTTCAAATCCAGATTGCTCTTTCGATAAACAAAAAGCCTCCACCCAATTTGAACGATCAAACCTTCCCACAGTTTCGATCAAAGTTAGAATTCCATTTCGATAATCGAGAAAGTTATCTTTCAATCGGGTAATCAATCCTATAAAAGTTAGAGTTATTTAGATCTCTTCGATTCTCAGAGTGGAGATGCCACTCTTATTTTTACCTTTCAGGAGTCTTGAGGTGGAGATCCCACTTTGACTTTCTTTCGCAGGAGATAGAATATAAAATTCTCCCTCTCAAGCATCATCTTGATAAATGAGAAATTTGTCTGTAGATCGGGTAACCAATCCTATAATAGTTAGGGTTATCCAAATCACTTCGATTCTCAGAGTGGAAATTCCGCTCTAAATTTCTTTTGCAGGAGATAGAATATAAAATTCTTCCTCTTCAGAGTCGGGTTCGTCTTTGCCCCAAGAAAAGACACATCTTTCCACCAAAATCCATGCCTTTCAAGCATGGAGGACTTTATCTCGAACCCTAAATAGAGATAAGTCTACTCCTAACACACAATACTGGTTAATATTTCGTGTAAAAAAGACACCAAGATTCATGCCTGGGGGAATTTATTCTAATTCCTAATTAGAGATAAGTCTGCGCCAAATACGCGTTGCTAGGTGGTCCATTCCTTTCAACATCGTAGCACCAAAATCCATACCTTTCATGCATGGGTGACTTTATCTTGATCCCTAAATAGAGATAAGTCTGTGCCTAACACATGTTGCCGATTAGTCTTTCGCCATGAAAAAGACACAAGAATACATGTCTGGAGGACATTATCTCGATCCCTAATCAGAGATAAGTCTACGCCTAACATGCGTTGTCGGGTGGTCCATTCCCGTAAAAATGACGAAGGCTATGTAATCAAAATCATAGCATCTAGTTTAAGAGAGTTTATTCTCTTAGTATAATATTACATGTGAAACAGGTTTTAACAATTCACACGCTAGCCCAATTCAAACGGCAATTGGTAAGGGCATGCCAAATCCATTGATGGCTGAGGGATTGCCAAAAATCCTATGAGCAGGGAATGGTTAAGTCTATGTATTCAAAATCATAGCACTAAGTCTAAAAGAATTCATTCTTTTAGTATAATATTATATGTGAAACGGGTTTAACAATTCACATGTTAGCCCAATTCAAATGATAATCCATTGAGGGCTAAAGATTTACCAAAAATCTTATAAGTATTGTGATTATTTGTCCTAGATTGGATAAAAAAGTCATAACAAGAAGGAGAACGCGTTAAGTAAAAGATATGCTTTCATTAATAAAGTCAAGCTAAATGAAGATACAAAAGTGGAAGCTATCAGTCTGAATACAATCCGCGACTGAGTATCTAAAGTTCCAATGTAGAGAGCTCATTTGCATAACTCTACTCGAGTTTAGCCTGCAGCTCTGTGACGCCCCAGGGTTCACACAAGGCTGCAGTCCAAGGTAAAACCCGAATTTTTAAACCTGCCAAGCACCGAACACCATGCTACGACATGTTTCACCATCACAGTCACTATCTTTCTATTGGAAATAACAAATAGGTGAAGGTACAAAACAGGCAAATAATAGAATTAGTACAAAATCAAATATGCACAGAAGAAGTATATCAACAAATGAGCCCAACTGAAATAGAATAAAAATATCTCTGAGTCTGAAATACATCTCAATATAATTAGTTAAATGAAATCTCACTAAGGCACTCAGCCTCTACAAAATGAATACAACTCTAAAATCTGAACAATGAACATAACTATATAGTGGAGCTTCAACTGCTAAAACTATGCGACGACGACTATGCTAGAACTCCGTTATCCTGCGGCTCTTCGAAACTCTAATCTGTCTGAAATATACAATTTAAACAAAAAGAACAACAACAAGAGCGTCAGAGCGCTACAGCAATATCACCTCCATCCGCCCCCAGGGGAAGGGCTGCTAGATGAAGTGGATGCTCTATCTATTAAGCATAGTCTACCTATATCATTTTTCCCGTATCTAATGGAGTTAATATTTAGACACCTACATGATGAGACGTAGTACGTTGAGCGAAATAATCTAAACAAGGAAACCCTCATATATATACCATATGTCTCAAATTGTTGATCCCTAAATACCAATTCCAACTCTATGAATGAAAACAACACTCAAAAGAAATACTCTAAGCCTAAATCATATAGGACCAATGTCACAATCTCGAACTACTTCTCAAGTAGTTGGCGCAATAATAAGAGAATATCATCCAACTAAAAAAAAATCACCATAGACCATATCTTGTATGCCACAAATCAAGGAATGTGCCTTACTCATAGGTAATCTAACATGGAAGTAACTACAACTGATGATACATATATGTGTGCATCTCCTTATGCAATAGTGATACTCTTGTAATATTCTTACTCAATTACTCTGCTGTAATAGATTTTGTCTCCTTATTCCGGATACATAAAATAACGATACTATTGTAATACTCGTACTTAATCGTTTTGCGGCAAATAGGTTTTATTACCCTATTCCAGATACATGAAATGATGATACTTTTGTAATACTCTTACTCAATCGTCCTGTGGAAATAGGTTTTATCTTCCTATTTTGGATACATAAAATGATAATACTTTTGTAATACTCTTACTCAATCGTCCTGCTGAACATGTTTTATCTCCCTATTCCGGATACATGAAATGACGATACTTTTGTAATACTATTACTCAATCATCCTGTAGAAATAGGTTTTATCTCCCTATTCTGGATACATGAATAACTATACTTCTTTTTATGTGCTTACCAATTCAACTTGCGACAAAAGTATGTTAACATAACATAAACTAAGCATACGTGCACATATCTCGGTGTGTGTGTCCATAACTGATGTTTAATAACATCTCAGATGCTAAAAAACTCTTAATTATTGTAATATAATAGTACAAGATCAAGAAACTCTCTCAAAAATAACAAACAAGAGCGAAACTCAAGAAACTTTCACGTTATATATCAATTATTTCAAATCAGCACATTTGTGCAGAATATATCATTAGTCAATTGAGCATATCTTTCTCTAAACAAACTCTTTTTAAGAATAGTTTTTTTTGTTTTGGAAACTGGTTTCACATAGCTATCATTTGACACTAGTTTGGTTCAGTTTGGAATTTATATGATATCTCTAATTTCCAGTTAAACGTTACATATGCGCAGCAGTTTTTCTACAGAATGTATCATTAGTAAATTGAGCATATATTTCTCTAAGAAAACTATCTTTAGAAATTGTTTTCTATTTTGAAATCTAGATTCACATATCTTTCAATTAACATTAGTTTGGTTCAATTTGAATTTCATTTGTTATTTTAAATTCCTAGTTAAACAGTATATATATGCAATAGTTTTTGTGCAGAATAACAAGTATGATTATTTGCACAAGAAATCATATTTAAACCTTCAATCATGTTTAAAACATACTAAAACATATAACAATACTTAAACTTTGATAATCACTTACTGAAATTATCTCGAACATAAATCAAACTCTTGTATTAATCTAATTAAGGTTTTTCAACCTAATTAACCAAATTCTTCAATCTAAAGCATGAACATTTAATATATTAAACATAAGTTTGATTGCCAAACTACTTAGAAAATATATATATTTATTAAATTATATTTTTAACACTTAGGTATCACAAACCTATGATTTTCTCATCTTTAATCAACATGTAAACTCAATTAAATATCAAATTAAGGTTTATACATGATTAGAACATGATTAACAAGTTAAAAAATAAAAAATTGAAGAACCCTAATGATCATGATCATATTTGTATTATAAACAGCAAGAAAAACATGTAGATCTAACATTTGTTTAAGATCAAACAACAAAAATCTATTCTTTTTTCAGATTAGATTAAGATCTAAGCATGTAAACACAATTTAAACTTCTAAACTAGTTATTTAACTATGGGGATGGGTTTGAATGTAAGTGATCTTGCCTTAATATCATGTGCAACTGTCTGAAACAAATAGCAAGCAATCCACAATCATAAACAACCCGTTCTCCCTCGTATCGATGTTTTGCTTCACAAAGCTCTCCAAACTCATAAGAAAAAGATCTAGGATTTTTGAGAGGAGAGGGTGACTGTTAGGGTTCATATATATAATAAAAGAAACAAATTTTCATGAAAAACATAGGTATTTATAGAGATAAATCCGAAACAAACCTGTTTAACCCGAACCAGAAAACCTAGTCCGACTAGGAAAATAACTTTAGGTATTTTAGCTGTAACTTTCTCATCCGACCTCAGAATGAGGTAATCTAAGATTTATTAGATAGTTGTTGAAGAGATCTATAACTTTGGTATTTTATACTTTTGCATATTCAGACTGTATCGATATGAAAATATAGGAAATCATAACTGATCATTATTCTCAGATTTTTACTCTTTTGGCCTTTGTGCATGTGTTGTGCATTTGCACTCATATTTTCACAAATATACAGTGAAATTATCTCAAATCAATTCTTATCATACTCAAATATGAAAATATATTATTTTTTACTATATAACATATTTAACATTATTTATCATAAAATATTCAAATTTACGGGGTTTTACATTCTTCCCCCTTAAAAGAATTTCCTCCCCGAAATTCCGCAATCGTACCTTAGGAATTAATAATATGAGAAAAGCACTAAGAGAGGATAATCCAGATAGGAAACTCTCCCGTACACATCTCGTACCATTAATCCCTAGATATGAATCACTAGCAATATTTATGCTTAACAATCTAAAATGCGAATACTCCCACTTGACCTCTAACTAAACAGAACTAGCACGTCGGGCAAAGAAACCCAAACAAGGAATCCTCTATATATGTATCATGTATTCCGAATTATTAGGAGCTAAGTGTAAATACCCCCATTCTAGCGTTAAATATAAATATGACCATATAGAAAAAATCAAAAAAAAATCATAAATATCAATAATCTATAACCAAAATAATTTACCCACTCGAACAGTTGCTGGTAGTCACGACGCATATCCTCCTCACGCTCCCAAGAAGCCTCCTCATCTCTTTTCTATCTCTATTGAACTTTAACTTAAGGTATTACTTCCTTTCTAAGCCTCTCGTCCTCTCTAGTAAAAATACAACCCGTGATCTCCATGGTAGTTAAATTAATCTGAAACTCAAATTCTTGTGTATCAATCACCCACTGCTACTCCTCGTCGTGCAATTATTTCTAAATTATCAAAACATGGAAAACATCGTGTCTACTCGATATTAATGCTAGAAGATCTAGCCCATACTAAACGGCACCAAAATGTATAACTCTCATGAACGGGCCAATATACCTTGGGTAAACTTTCCCCGTCTACCGAGTCACTGAATTTATCGGCGGTATTTTCAGTAAGACATAGTCCCTAATCTAGAACTCTAATGGTCATCGCCTCTAGTTTGCATAACTCTTCCGATAACTATGCACTACAAGAATGCGTTCCCAAATCTCTGTTACCTTTTCTGTACTTTGCCTCACAAGCTCCTGTCTAAGCAATAAACTTTCTTGTAATTCTGCCCAATGAATAAACAATCTATAATGCCTCATGTACCATGCCTCATACGGTGTCATGCTAATAGTCTATGATAAATGATATTATAAGAAAACTCAATCAATGAGATATGATCCTCCTAGCTATCCTATAAATCTATAATACATGTTTGCTACATGTTTTCCGACACTTGGTTTACTCTCTCCGTTTGTCCATCCGTCTGTGGGTGGACAACACTAGAATATCATAACTGGCTATTGAATAAATCCTGAAAGCTCCTCTAGAAGTGTCTTTTCACATCTTTGTACATTTTTCTTGTGCCTAGATGCACTGTATATTGCTTACGATGTGCCTCAACTGTCTCGAAATAAGCCATGCCCTCCGGGTCTGCATCAAAACACCTCATAGTCCTACTAATGGTGTGTCCACATAAACGAAAAATGTTGTATCACTGCTCAGAAAATTCAAAATTGTTATTGTAGTCTATCTAGCCTTAATAGTCTCAAAGGCTCCCTGGCACCCAGTGCCCAAAGCAAACTATACACCCTTCTTCGTAAGTTGTGTAAGTGGTATCATAATCTTCAAAAAGTCCCAAATGAACTTTCTCTCATACCCTACCAAAACTCCGCATCTCCGTAATGATTCTTAGTGGCTCCCAATCAAGTATAGCCTCAACAATGGCTAGATCCACCGTTATGCCCCCATACTGATGATGTGGCCTAAAAATCTGATCTCTTATAGCCAAAACTTATATTTACTGAACTCAGTATCATTGATGCCTCTAATCTTGACTATCCGCTATGCCCGCAATGCCAATAGAGGATGTTGCTCGTGTTCTTCCTCCGATCTCGAAAAGATAAGGATATCGTTAATAAAACGACTACGAACTGGTCCTAACATGGACGGAAAACTAATTTATAAAATCCATGAATACCGTAGGTGCATTGATCAGCCCAAATGGCATGACAAGAACTCAAAAGACCCATATCAAGTCAGAAAATATAGTTTTGGAAATATCCATTTACCGCACATGCAACTAGAAATAACTAGAACGAAGATCAATCTTCAAGAAATACTATGCTCACCGTAGCTGGTGAAACAAGTCATAAATCCTCGATAATAGATACCTAATCTAGATAGAGACTTTCTCAACTCACGATAATCGATACACAATCGCATGTTATAGTCCTTCTTGTTGACCTTCTTGTTTTGATGATGTTTAACAAACAATTTACGACTAATGTTGTTGTCTAGTATTTGTGTTTTTCGTATTTATTCAAGGCAAATAATAAGTTGGAGGATAGATGGAATTGCGCTTCAACGATCATATCCAATCGAGGTTGGCGGAATAGTGGTTGAAGCTTTGCAATTCAAGTTAAAGATTCAAGTTCAAGCTTCATGTGACGCCCCTGGGTTCACACAAGGCTGCAGTCCAGGGTGAAACCAGTAATGTCAAACCTGCCATGCACCACACCGTGCAATAACATGTTTCACCATCATAATTTCTATCTCTCTAGTGGAATCAACAACAGGTATAGTACAAAGCAAGTAAAAGATTTTACAACAAATGCTTGATGAAATGATAGGACTCAAATTAATACATCTCATCCATCAAATAAGCTGAAATACATAGTCAAAGTCTAAAATGGATAAAAAAAGATCTGGAGACCTCAACATGTCTCAAAGTACATAATGTCTGATACAGGAAATAAGGCACACAGCCTTTATAACTCTTGAACATAAACCTCTCAAGTCTAAAATGTCTCAAGTGGAGTACAAAATATAATACATCTAAAAAGAGGATAATAGATACTAGTAAGAGTCGTCCTCAACTTGCGACTCTCCGGGCTCCTGGCTCGTTACCTAAAAGGGGGAGGGACAACGAGCGTCAAAGTGCTAGCGAGCAACATCACAACCAACCCCAAGGGATAGGGCTCGTTGTATATGAAAATACAGTTAATACATAATAATATAAATCATTTACACAAACATTAATGGGCTTTAGTACTTAGGGAAATACAACACGAGCATAGGTACGTCGAGTGAAATAATCCAAACAAGGAAACCCTCATGTATATACCTTGTATCTCAAATTGTAGATCCCTAAATACAAAACCCAAAGTTGATCACAAGAACAATAAAGAAAAGAATACATACCCATCTCTATCGATAAAATGGAAATAAAATGAAGCTACAATAGGTGTCATGTTCAACCTAGGTAGCTATCATGTCCCAGCAAAATACAATATGTCGTGTACCCTACTTGGTTAAATAATATGCTCAAGGTTTAGCAAAAGTCTAAAACATGATTAAAAGGGATCATAGTCCAACACGAGGACTCTAATAGATTATAGTCCAACATGAGGACTTAACATGGATTATAGTCCAACACGAGGACTGTGTTTATGAACCATGGAATACTAGTAGTAAAGGTATACATGTTCCACTCTTGTACATGCCTCGCTGTACAAATCTAAGCTTGTGTCAGAAAAATCATCTCATATGTGTAGATAAAATCATAAATACTGTAATTTAATACCCTGTAAACAAGGCAACATTCTCATGTTCAACAAAAGCTCAACAAAACCCTCGATCATTTATGAACACTGTATGAAAGTATAAGCACAGTAGGTGATCAAGCAGAAATACAAACAAAATAGAAAAAACTCCGATGGGTCGACTCATGATCAGCCATGAGTCAACTCAGAAGATACTTATGAATAACAGGAATTAACTTCGTGAGTCGACTCATGACAGTCATGGGTCGACTCAACATGATGAGTCGA